>ML537780.1:1540-52773 GCA_005239535.1 Nicotiana rustica | reverse complement strand
GATTAATTAAGCTATAAGAAGTATCGGAGAAAGAATTCACCAACGGGGGAAACCATAACCTTAGACCTTTAATATTATTGTTTACATTAAATTGTTAGATTAATTACTAGTTGATTATTTTGTGAGTAGAATTAGTTAAACAACACAACTTGATATTCAAAAGTCTTGAGAAACTTGATTAAACACCAGTTTAGTATTTAATAAACTCAATTGATACAATTCTTCGTGGGATCGACTTTGGGCTTAATACCCCAGATTTATATTTGCAACGCCCGTTTAGTCTTTATAGAAGACATAGTTGAGCGTGATCAATACATCTGCCCGCGTCTGCAGATCCTCGGAGTCCCCCTCTATCTTTCACTTTGTTTCCCTCCTGTACTTCTTAGACTCTTTGTATAGTAGACTGTTAGATAGATTTCGTAGAGCTTGTGACTCATGGTTCCGGGTTTTGGGAAGTGTTGTGTATAATTGGCAAATTGGTTTTACTTGTGTATGCCAAGCGGCATTTTACCTTTATATAGCCATTATTGATGCTTAGTTTTTCCTTTATTTTTTTTATTTTCTGTTATTTCAATATTAATAGGCTTACCTAATCGTAGCGACTAGGTGCCATCACGATGTCTTACGGAGGGGAAAAAATGGGTCGTGAAAACAACCTTAATGCCATCTCCCTTAAATTTTTGCATGTCCACGGCAGCACCAGAAACAACTTTTTCGTCCAATCTTACTTCCTCAGTCGCGACAGTTTGACTAGCCAATTTGATACCATCATCTTCTTCTCTAATTTCCTTTTTGTTTTGAAGAAATCGAGACACGGTCACTGTTTTCTCGGATTTGAGCTTGTCGGTTGGAACAGAAGGAAATGGTGATGATTCAAACTTCTTAAGGTTTGATATTTTTGGCTTCCTTGAGGACCAAAAAGAGAGGGTTTAGAGGGAGGGACAGTAGGGTCGATTTTTGGTAAAAATTTGGGCTTTTGTGGGTGGATTGATATGCTTAGATTCTGATGGGGATGGTACGTTAGAAGGAGACAAGTTTGTCTTTTCTACCGACATCTTTGGAGATTGTGATTCTTGTTGAGACATGGTTGAGTTGTTCTAGGAATATATGAGGAGAAAAGAGTTTGAAAAGAGAGAGAGAGAGAGAGAGAGAGAGAGAGAGTGGAAATTGTCTGTGTTTAAGTGAAGAGAGAGACAACATGTTAGGTTTATAAAGAATGAGACCAGTTCAAATGGGTGTGAGAGAAAAGTAGGGCAACATGTTAGTTCAGAAAACATGTAATGTATTGGACTTAAAAAAATAAGAGAGAGGTGGGAATAATATAATGACATGGCACTCCAGTAGTTTAAAAAGCATATAACCATTGAAGAGACTAGTAACACGAGTCACAGGAACAACGCTCCTTAACGTTTTTAAAAATGTGTGCAAAAACTTCTAGATGTGCAATGTCACTCTTACTTGTTGTACCCTGAGATTGCCATGTGTGTATACGTGCAACAATATAGATTTAAGCTAGATGTCACCAAAAAATACTTTTTTAGCATTGTACCTTTCCTTCTTAACATAGCCAGATATTAGGGAACTGGTCCTTAGTTGAGCTTGATCAAGCCCAACTCCAGATGATTTCTTTCAAAGTGTTCCCTGCTCAGCGCCTTGGTGAAGATATTTGCTACTTGATCCTCCATCTTGTAGAACCTTATACAGATTAGACTCTTTTTTACTTTATCCCTCGAAAAATGATGCCTCACATCAATATGCTTTGTCCTTTGTACTACACCGATTTCTTTTGCATGTTAAGAGCACTTGTGTTATCATATAATAAGGGCACACAATCAGTAAATATACCAAAATCCTCAAGTTATTGCTTGATCCATAACGGTTACGCATAATAAGAAGCAGCAATCACATACTCAGCTTCAGTAGTAGAAAGAGTCATGGAGTTTTGTTTCTTTGTACCCCATGAGATCAAGCATGACCCAAAAAATGTGCCGTTCCAAATGTTCTCTTTCTATCCACAAAATATCCAGCATAATCAACATCAGCAGATCCAATCAAGTCAAAATTATCTCCTGAGAGATAGAAGAGGACCAAGTCTCGCGATTCCTTAAGATACCTCAGAATTATTTTGGCAGCCTTTAGATGATATTCTTTTGAGATTGATTTGAACCAAGCACACAACTCAATAAGGTCTGCTAGCAGTCAAGTATAGAAGAGATCCAACGATACCCCTGTACATAGTTTCATTGACAGGAGAACCTTGTTCGTCTATGTCTAACTGCGTAATAGTGGCAATATGTGTATCAATGGTCCTAGAATTTTTCATCTCAAATCTTTTCAGCAGCTCCTTGATTTATTTCTATTGACTGACCATGGTTCCCTTTGAGGTTTGCTTCACCTGCAACACAAGGAAGAAATTTAGCTCACCCATCATACTCATCTCGAATTCACTTCCCATGAGATTTCCAAACTCCTCACAAAGAGAATCATTTGTTCTACCAAATATGATATAATCAACATAGACATGCACAATCATTAGGTTTCTACCTCTTTTCTTCAGAAATAAGGTATTGTCAATTTCCCTTTAGTAAAGCCATTTTCAAGAAGAAATGTTGACAATCTCTCACACCATGCTCAAGGGTCTTGCTTCAAACCCTATAGAGCCTCGACAAGCTTGAAGACATGCTCATGACTTTCAAAGCTGGAGGTTGCTTGACAAATACTTCTTCCTTCAGATATCCATTTAGAAACGCACTTTTAACATCTATTTGGGATCATTTGAATTTTATATGAGATGCAAAAGAAATAAGAATCCTAATTGCTTCCCTTCGAGCAAGAGAAGCAAAGGTCTCATCATAGTTGATCCCTTCTTCTAGGTTGTATCTCTGAACCACCAATCTTGCTTTATTTCTTGTTGTGTTTCCTGAACACCCACCTGATTTCAATAATTGTTCTATGTGAAGGTTGAGGGACCAAGTGCCACATTTTGTTTCTCTCAAACTGATGAAGTTCTTCTTGCATGGCACCTATCCAGACAGCATCTTTCAATGCTTCATTGATATTTTTAGGCTCGATTTTAGATATGAAGGTTGAGAAGGCAAAATTGTTCCTTGCCTTAGATCTAGTTTGAATACTAGAATCTAAGGGTGTGATCATATTTTGAAGGGGATGTGAGCTCCTGTGCTTTCAATTAGATATTTGAACTTCAGGTTTCGAAGAACCAGGTTCCCCTATATTTGAACCATCATTGACATCAAAGAAGTATGACTTCCACTCCTTTTGTCCTGCATCAGGAGCATCTAATATAGCATCATCAACCTATGTTTATCTTCAGTTGAGGTAATAGAGGGACTAGGTTCCTTTGTGCCTTCTGGAGATTCTACTACATCTTCTTCATCACTTTTCTTTACTTGACTCGTCAAATCGCTCTTCCCATTGGAAATATCTATAGCTCCACTAGGAAATTTTGAAAATTCTCCATCTTCATCATCCTTGTTATGTGATCCTTTCCCACTTGATTCATGAGATTCATCAAAGATCAAATGCACACTTTCTTCTACATATTGTATTCTTTTGTTGTAGACTTTGCTTTGAGAGGAGTAACCAAGAAAAATTCCCTCGTCACTTTTTGCATAAAATTTTCCTACAACCTCCTTACCATTATTAAGAACGAAATATTTGTATCCAAATACTCTAAGGTAAGTATGCTTGGGTTTTCTCTCATTGAGCAGTTCATAGGGAGTATTCTCAACTAGGGACTAGATCATGCACCTTTTAATCAAGTAGAGGCAGTGTTGGCTGCTTCAGCCTAAAATATTTTAGGCACACCACTGTCGAACAACATTGTTCTATCCATATCTTCAAAAGTCCCATTTTTTCCTCCAACACGATTTTGATGAGGTGTTCTATGAGCAGATAAATTGTGATTTATACAATTTTCAACACAAAATTCATCGAACATGGTATTGTCAAATTTAGAGTCGTGATCGGATCTGATACTCACAATCTTTTGAGAGTAAGTTTTCAAGTTTCTTTGAACATCAAGAAAATTTACTTCATCTTCCTACTTGTCCTTATCTTCATTAGATTTAGCTGTGAATGCAAATACTGACTCATATTATGAGGATTCCTTGTCAACAACCATCATTGATGTATCTCCTTGGTCATCTTCACCTTCAGATTCACTGGAGGAATCTTCCTAGGCAGCGAAAGCTTGCTTCACCATGTTGTCAGGAATATCTATTCTTTTGAACCTCCTGCCAGAGACTGAGTTCCTCTTGGCAAACTTATCAGTATTATTTTTATAGCGATCCTGCTTATGAAGAGGACAATCTTTAACAAAATGTCTAGGATTTCCACACTTATGTCAACAATCATTTCTTTTGGCGTTCCTTCTTGAACTTCCTCTCTTTGAAATTCCACCATTTCTTCGAACCATCTTTTGGAATCCTCGAATGAGATGCGCCATGTCGGATTCATCACTGTTTGAGTCACTTTTGGCATCCTTGCAAACCAGGATCTTCTCCTTATTGGGCTCTCTTCTTTCAAGATCCTTATTTCTTTTCATCTCATAGGTTTTGAGATATTCCTTTAGCTCATCAATGGCCAGCTTCTGCAGATCCTTGGCTTCAGTGATGGCATTAACCCTACTTTCTCAGGAACCTGGTAAAACACTGCGAATCTTTCGGACCAACTTATTGGTTGGAATAATTTCTTCAAGAGAATGGAGCTCATTGATTATGGAAGTGATGCGGGTATACATCTCTTGAAAGGACTCATCCTCATTCATCTTAAAAAGGTTATACTCAGTGGTAAGCATATCTATTTTGGACTATTTTACCTGAGTAGTTCCCTCGTGGGCAGTTTGAAAAGCTTCCCAGATTTTCTTGGCAGATTCACACGCCGAGACATGATTATACCCATCGTCCAATACCATAGAAAAGAATCTTCTTCACCTTGAAGTTCTTATCAACAGCTTTATGGTCAACATCATTGTATTTTTTATTTATTTTTTTTTTGCTTTTTGGAACAATTCTTGTTCCCTCTCCAACAACTTTCACAGGAACAAAGGACCATCACAAGTCACGCCCCATGGCTCAGATCCCTCAACCATAATAAAGTCATGAATTCTTGCTTTCCACCATCCATAATACTTGCCATTGAATCTTGGAGGTCTTGTGGTTGATTGTCCTTTCTCGAGTTTCAGTGAGTAGCCATGATGAAGATCTTTTATAGGTGTTAACGTTTTAGAAAGATCTTTCTTTGATACCAATTGATAGAAACTAGGAGTCCACCAAACAGTATAGAGAATCTGGCTCTCTCTTTGTTTCCACAGTAAATAAGCAGAAAGTAAAAGACACATGATATTTACGTAAAAACTCCCTGCTCATGGGATTAAAAATCACGATCTATCCTAGTAAGATTTCAACCCCATGTGAGAATAGATAGAGATAATACATCTTTTAGTTTGGCCTCTAGCAGCAGCGGTTGTGCCGCTGCACTACTGCTAGGATCGGTACAATGAAACAACTTTTACAGTTGTAGGGTTGACTGTACGACAACTGGGGAACTGATCACATATGTTCCCTTATTCAGTTCCTTGAAAACATTTGGTCAGACATCAAAACATAACACGACAAGCCCAAAGGAACCGATCGTATCTGGTTCCTCAATAAAGTTTGACAATCATCAAAGTCTTAGTCCTTGTTAGACTAGTCTTTGATTGTAATATTAGGTTGATCACTTTGGTTGCTGTGAAACATGAGAATTTTACTTCCATGAAGACGTATTTCAAGGGGGGGAAAAAAAGAGGAATAAGTTATATTAATATTTGGAAAAAGATTTAAATTTCCTCTTAAACTTTGTGAAATCATCCAAATTTGCTTTCGTTAATAGTTTAGGTCAAATATGCCTTTGCTGTTAAAAGATTGGTTCAAATAATGCCCTTATTGTAACGAAAAAAACCATACACAATTATACATCATAAACAGTAGTATGATAGTATCAATTATAAACTCCACTCCCTTTCACTCCTCACTAGTCAAAAGGTGAAAAACAAAGGCAAGCCCCCCCCCCCCCACCCCCAACCCCAACAACCTTTCGACCTCCAATTTCTCTCTTTTAGAATGTTCACTATTAATTCTCGAAACATAAATCAGTTCCATATTTTCTGTTTGTCAAAGGCAAAAGTCCCCTCCACCATATCATACAGACTTCACAAGAAAAAAAGAATGGAAAAAAGTTTCAAGCTTAGAATATCTAAAGCTGTTTCCTCCTTCCATTCCTCTTGCCGTTCCAAAGACCCTTCCATTCTTCCTCAAGATCCTGTCCCATCCTTCTTCCGATCATCATCCATTAACCTTAACACACAACTCATGATCACTAGTACCGTCAATGATTTCCCAATCACCCCACCCCCTCCTTCAATACCCCATCATCACCATCAGCGTCCTCATCGTTCCTCCTTCAAACGCCATGTGTCGTCGGCTAGTAGCTCGGGGAATGGAGAAGCATATGCATCCGATGACAGCCAAACTAGGTCTTGTTTAGATACTTTGCTGCAAATACAATACAAACAATAACTGTTTAACAAAATTTTCGCGCCACAAAGTTTCTTAGAATCTGTTGTTTATATGTTTATTTTTCTAGCAGGTCGTCACGTTCACAAGAATTCAAGTGGAAAAAAGAAAAGTTGCATGTTGTTAATAAGATCGACGATGACACAGAACAACCTCATAGGAAAATCTCGTACTCTTCTGTCTCCGACAATTCTTACAGTGAGGTTTTAGCCTTACCTCCACCCTCTCATTCCATAACAGAGAAGAACAAACGACGAACTCAAAAGAAGAAAAATAAAACAAGATTTTGCATGAACACGTCATCTGCTGATGAAAGTGATCATGGGAATTTTAGTAGTGAAATTTGGGATGAAGAAGAAGAGGAGACTGAGACATTAGTATCATCTTGCAGAAGTTTGGAGTATTCGACTGACTCGTCCTCGGATTTAAACCAACAATTGGAGACAATATACGAGACTACAAAGACAAGGCGTCAAAAGAGGACGATTGGCAGCACCAAGAGGAGGCGGGTGAAGCATTCAAAACGCAGCGTTTCGAGGGGCATGAACATTGGTAATGCTTAATGACATTTATGTTTTATATAACTAACAACATACCCGGTATATTCCCACCACGTGAAGTCTAAATAAGGTAACATGCAAACAAACTTTACCCAATTAAAATCCACTAATTAATAAGTAAAATTTTATATATATATATGTATGTGTCTTAAATCCATGTTGATTTATGCGACCATCTTATTTAAGAGATTAAAATGCCAGAGACAACACACTTTTAGTTGCTTATTTACTTCCTCTATTTCAGTTTATGTAAACCTATTTCCTTTTTGGTATGTTTCAAAAAGAATGACCTCTTTCTGAATTTGAAAACAATTTAGTTTAAGCTTTCAATTCTACCCTTAATGAGAAGGTTTTATAATCACACATATACTCTAGACCCCTTTTTGAATTGTTTAGAACCACAAATTCTAAAAGTCTTTATTTTTCCTTAAACTTCATGCCCAGTCAAACAAGTTCACATAAATTAGAACGGAGGGAGTATATTATAAGCTTATTTTAATGTGCATTTACACAAATGACCCTTTTTATGCCACTAGTTAAATTTTTCCCATTTGGCTAAATTTGCGTGATAGAAGAAAAATTGATCAAGTCAAATTTATCCCACTAGACTAACGTAGACCAAATTTAAAGAATGGCTTAAAAATGGCCATATGGTGCAAATAATCCATTCTTTTTGTAGTGACGAACCAAGACCTCCTTATTTGGTACGTAGCATGTCTCAATATGTGATAATCTCAACAAAATTTTAATTTTTTTTAAAAGAGGAACACATTTTGAATTAGTTAATTATATTATGTCTCAACAGGTAGAAGGCTGTCAATTTCGACTACATCATCGGACAACGAGCTCCCTCCGAGGTTGTCTGTGTTCAAGAAACTGATACCTTGTAGCGTTGATGGGAAAGTGAAGGAGAGTTTTGCGATCGTGAAGAAATCAGAGGATCCATATGAGGATTTCAAAAGGTCTATGATGGAAATGATTTTTGAGAAACAAATGTTTGAGAAGAATGATTTGGAGCAACTTTTGCAGTGTTTTCTATCACTTAATGCTAAGCATTATCATGGGGTGATCGTTGAGGCTTTCTCTGAGATTTGGAAGACATTGTTTTCACCTAATCATTATTAATGATTGTTCTAGGACCATATGCAACTGTAACTTGTAGTAATTTTTCTTGTGTAATGAATCAAATATTCTAGGGTTTAATTACGCCTGTATTGAAGAACTAGTACTAGTTGCTTAAATTAGGGTGAAGCTTTTAGGTTGAAATTCCGAGCTGTTTTCAGTTGGAGTTAAACTTGTCAAAATAGAGCGGGCTAGCCAGTTTTCGAACTGGTCATTCAAAAATAGTCATCGTTTGTCAAGTCATTGAAAAATAGTCAATATTTTGCTGCAATAGAGACCGGTCCAGCATAATATACTGGAGTTCGGTGCACCTGCATATGAACTTCCAGCATATTATGCTGGAACTCCAACACGCGGAAAGTTCCAGTATATTATACTCTGGAACTCCAGTATATTATACTGGAGTATTTTTCGGATTTTGATCAGTGTTTTCGTTCAGATTTATCTTTACATGAAAAGTGGCTAAATTTTAATTATTTTTGAAACTGTGGCTATTTTTGAATGACCGCTTGTAAATCTGGTTATTTTTACATTTCTCCCGTTAAACTTTTGTCCACTAATGCTTCTTTTGGTGTCACTGTTTAAATTTCAACCCCAATAGAAAAAGTCTTGGAAAAATAATCTTTGGTCTGATCATAAATTCTTAGGCAAGTCTTATGGTTATACGCTGGAGCTCTGACAGTTTGATCGTCACAAAATTCTAACGTTTGCCATGTTCTTGTGCAATTTGCCACAAAAATTCAGATAGATGGAATCTCAATTTCAATTTTATCCGACATGAGTTTTCATTTTTTCAGTTGCCTCTTAAGAGTCTTAAAATAGATGTGACTTATGAGAGTAGACACTTCACACTGCTCATTAGCAGAGACGGATTCAAAATTTTAATTTTATATGTTCAAAATTTCGACTTCAACAACTGAACTCATCACCTTATTTGAGTTATGGGTTCATACCTCGATTTTTTTCAGCAATTTTAATAGATTTTATACTGAAAATTCAGATTTAAGATAAAAGTCATGGGTTCAACTGAACCCACAACAAATATGTTAGGATTCGCCACTGCTCATTAGTAAATGTAACATTGACTGGTCCCTCTGAAGAAGCTGATTTTACTCACAAACTACAAAGCTATAGGTGGACTCAAAATACGGATCAGTAATTTGGAGAATATTTTTCGGCCACTTACCTTCATGTTGTTATGGAGGTATTGTTGATTCAGCTCATTTTCGACAAAATAAAAGATTCTTTTTGTGTTATCACCCTCGTTTTTTTTTTTTTTTTTTTCTTTTTTAAAAAAGAAAAAGAATTACATATCAAGTTGTCTTTTATGAAAGTTGAATCGTGATCTTTTGTAATTCTCTTCATTGAATCCCTATGCTATATTCTATAAGGGGCATTTGGTTTGAAGACAAGTTATACTGGAATTAGTTATGTTGAGATTAGTTAACCTGATATTATTTCTTATTAATTTTTTGGTATGTTGTATTAATTTTGGAATTGTCAATTTTACTGCCTTATTCTGGGATAACTTATCCAGAGATTACTATTCCATCCTCTGGTGTGTATTGTACGGGTCAAAATCTGATCAAAAGAAGTCTTTTTAAGGAATAACAACCAGGGGTCGATCAAGCTGAAGTCGCGCGTATGAAGCAAAATACCGGCATGGTCGAGGTCGAGTACTTAGGAGGCCTGTGCAGTTAGTTCAACACTTAAACGGTTCAAAGGATTGTTCTACGAGATATTAAAAGGACTTAGGCACTCTGGTTAAGGACCGTTGGGTAATGAAAGTCTTTTGTATAATTATTAGGAGAGAGAGTGATGTAAAGGGAGAGGCTAGTTCAAAACACACACAAACATATCACTCTTAAGGGAGGAAGGGTTCATCACCTCAGGTTATGCACCAAGAGGGAGAAAGAGCCTAGAATCTTTGTGTTCATCTGTAGTTCAACTTTATCAAATAAACGCAGATCTATCTCGCCCCAGGTTGGGCGAATCCTTCCCTTCATTTACTTTCATTGTTATTTGATGTTACTCAAGTTGTTATCTTTTCTTGTATTTTCAAACTCAACCGAGGCTATAACCAATTTTTGGGTTCAACTATGTTAGCTTACTCCTGTTTAAGACCTTTGATCTAAAATAAATTATTTTCGGCTAGGATTTACCCTCTATCTTATTATTTAATTAGCTTAACAAAAAGGCTTAAAACTTTTTGGTCTAACAGTTTGGCGCCGTCTGTGGGGATTTCCTAGTCAAAGTCTTAGTTTCCTCTAGATCTAAATTTGGTCCTAGTTCCATTTACCATCCGTTATAGTTTCCTTCTTTCGTTACGAAAGTAAACCTGAGAAACTTACAGGCAAGACCTTGAAATAGCCACACCAACCAAGGTTAGATCCTTGCATGAATCGAAGTTATGTTTGATATCTACACGAAAACTACGTTGTGCCGTAGTAATAGTTCCGGTGCGTTATGAGCGCAAGTTGTCAGATTGGGACTATGACCATTACAGCACCAAGCGCGTCCACCATCCTATTTCCATATTAATGCTAGATACCAATCTATACCCTATGTGCACTGCCTTCTCTCTCGTAGAATGGAATGATAGCCTTTTATGTAATTCATTGAAATGATAAACTTGTCCTGCCTGTATGCTTGTGGTATGGCTTATGCTTCTGTTATCTTTGTGTGTCGGGGACTGAGTCGACCTGGGACTCGAGCTCGAGATCCTAACGGGCAAAGTGAGTCGTCAGTCCATGAGGTGCCCAGGTTCGACTAACGACGAGACTAAGCACGAAACTGAGATCAAATCTGAAACCAGCGTTCGAGTATGGAACAAAACGATTCGTTCTACGGCGCGATTTTCAGTTCGTTGCCAATTGAGTCGAAGGAACTTTCCAGGTCTAAGGAGCGGAGACAGCAAAAACACCAATCTAAAGACCCAGAAAATGTCACTCGAGTTCAATAAACGTCAGCTCAACCAACTCCCTCGAGTATAGAGCACCGAAATAAGTGACCTCACAAGACTGATAACAGCCACGAAGCATAGCCAGAGAAGGGAACGTTGCCCGCTCCCATCGGCCCGTCAACCAATCAGTTGAGTGGAACAGAAACAAGAGTGTTTTCCCAAATACGCGAATAGGAGACAACCGACGTAAAAAAAAGATTCTTCACGAAAATGCTCCGGCTCCTTCAAAAAATGGCACATGAAGAAAATGTTCCACGCCATATCGATCAAGAGAAATCCCCAATAAGGCTATACTTAACACCATAAAGAAAAAGTCCATGTAGACTGGGACTGGGTTGCCAGCCCGGAAAACATGCAAATCTCTCCAACATATGCAGAAAATAAGTGTGCAAAATTTGATCTCGCTCGAATTAACTGAGGATTAGGATGTCTCGAAGACTAAGTAATAAGTTCATCACCCGGCCCGTCAACTACTTCTCCAAGCCGAGCAATGAAGGGACTAGATAGAGTGGGACTTCTCGAATGTATGTACGAACTGAGCGGAAACGTGTAAACATTCTCCAATAAATGAATAAGTGGAGCAACATACGACATCCTTCGTAAATCCACCAAGCTTACACATCACATCAACACAGGAAATGTACATTCTACCTCACTCGAATTGACTATGAGTTGTATTCGACCTTGTTCGATATTCGGCCTCGTTCGAATTCACGTCCATGTGGCCCCACGCCATCGCCAATTAAGAAAATCGAATTCGACCTTGCTCGAATTAACAAGTCAAATTCGACTGTGTTCGAATTAATTACAAGTTACATTCGACCTCGTTCGAATTAGTTACAAATCGAATCCGACCTTGCTCGAATTAACAAGTCAAATTCGACCTAGTGCAAATTAATTACAAGTTACATTCGACCTCGCTCGAATTAACAAATCAAAGTCGATCTCACTCGAATTAACAAGTCAAATTCTACCTCGCTCGAATTAACAAGTCAAATTCGACCTCACTCGAATTAACAAGTTACAGTCGACCTTGTTCGAATTAATAACAAGTTACATTCGACCTTGTTCGAATTAATTACAAGTTACATTCGACCTCGTTCGAATTAGTTACAAATCGAATTCGACCTCACTCGAATCAACAAGTCAAATTCGACCTCACTCGAATTAACAAGTCAAATTCGACCTCGCTCGAATTAACAAGTTACATTCGGCCTCGTTCGAATTAATTACAAGTTACAATCGACCTCGTTCGAATTAATTACAAGTCAAATCGACCTCGCTCGAATTTACAACAAGTTAAATTCGACCTCACTCGAATTTGCAACCAAAAGTCAGGGACTTATTGCGAGAAAATCCAAAAATCCAAAAAGAAAAGAGAGGCAAAAGCCAAAGACGTACAATCAAGGACAAATCAACTATTCCATCCAAAAGAAAGCATCTTACAAAGGGCCAAAAGGGCGCCCCCACCCAAAAGAAGAACAAAAAAATACTAAGTATAGAAAAACTAAGTATAGAAAGAAAAATTCAATACAAAAGCTTCACTCAGCATTATCTCCATCCACGCCATCACCCCTCTTCCCGCTTGGTTCAGCGCCTTCACCTCCACCATCGCCCTCCCCGTCAGAATGTTCATCATCAAAAGTAAGCCCGTCTTCGGCCTCATCGTCTTCACCGGTCGCCGGTGTCACGGGGTCATAGCTGCAGGCAAGCCGGGCCTCACGTGCTTTAGCATGAATTTCTTCGAAATCGGCTTCAGGAATATTCCATGCTGCCACCAAGCCCTTATATACATCCCGCTGAGCCTTAGCATGGATCCATATCTCATACAAAGGGCGAGGAACGCCAACAGAGGCGGACGCAAGAGAAGGGGTCGAAGCCAACAATCGCGCCCTCTTAGCCTCGAGAGCAATAACTTGATCACCCAGGCTCGAGACATCTCTCTCAAGCCCACCAATTCGCTCATCAAGTCGCGCCTCCCTCAGAGTGGCCGTCTCCACCTCAGTTGCTTGTTCAGACCTGAGAACGCGGATGAATCTTCCAGTGCCGCTGCCCTCACCAAGGCCGCTACTCGGGCTCCCTCAGTCCTCTCCATCTCGGTCACCTTCCCTTCCAACTCAGTCACTTTCTCCGCCATTTCAACACTTAGACCGGCGACTCTAGTGGCACTTTGCTCAAGCTCCACCCGCAGGTCCACCACCTTCGCCTGAAGATCAATACACTCTGCCACAACCCCCTTGCCCACCTCGAGCTCTTCTTCTTTATCCCTAAGCAACCTTTCGAGTTCGATGCATCTGCTAATGGACTGCATTAAGTCCTCATCCTTTCGCTCCAATGCCTCCCTAAGGGACTGAAGATTGCCGCTCGCCCTGAGGCGTGCCTGCATCTCACGGCAGTTGTCACGGTGTCGGCGGTACTTTGAAATCATTTTCTGAAAAGCGACAGCCTGTCTCTCCTCGTGGAGGATACTCTCAGTCTCCAAAATAAAAGTTTGAAGAAGGAAAAGAGAATAAAAAGAGAGTCAGGAAAAGTGGAAGGCGCAAAACGAAGAAAACAATAAAGAACTCACCCTCAAAGCCATCCCGGTTATGCCCCGTGACAGGCCAGCATCACTGATCTCCCCTACTTTTAGTAGCGGAACAAAGAAGGGCGAATTGGGGCACCAGGCTCACCATATACTCCAACAAGTCGTAATCAGAAGGAATCTCGATCACACAGGAGGAACCGTCCGTTCTCGCCTCAACCTGGGTGAAACCCGCCTCAAACATTCTTATGTCCTCACGATCAATATCTGAACTGGATTCATAGTCGTCTATAACACGCCATTTGCCCTCTCACTGGCCAAACAGGGAACATGGGCCTGCTGAGAAGTCGGACCGCACGAAAAGATCACAACGACCTCTAAAATCTGCCCTCTTACCACGATAGCATCCTCCACGCCCGAGACGTGCACCACCTCCGCGCTCGAGGGGGATAGGGTCTCCACACCCAAATTAGCATCACCATCAGGCTTGGACATTGCCAGCACAAGATCTACCCTCGAAGGCCCCTCAATCCCGGGCACCACATCAGCCATTATCCTCCGTCTCTTTAACGGAGCCTCTTCGCCATCGCCCTGAAAACATTCATCCACCAAATGAACTGCGGGAACCAGAGCTTCTACCAGGGGAGAAGCCTCCTGACGGCCGAGTCCGGCTGGAGCCATAATCTGTAAAGTACCAGCAGCCTAAATGCTATCGCCAGCCGCAATTGGTGCAGGTCCGATCAGGGGACTCGACTGACGGAAAGCAGGAATGGGAGCCCTCGCCCTCTTCGTAGCCCTCCGACTTACCAGCGAGAGAAGCTTTAACCAAAGAGGAAATAGGAGGGAAGAAAATACGGAACGAAGGGAAAAGTGGCAAAGTGCAAGACGATATGACTCACCAGCAGAAGGTATGCGCCCGAATCTCTCGTGGAACGGTAATCATTCACGAATCCCTATCGTATGGGTCAAAACCTGGCTAACAAATCACGGATATCAGCGACTAGCGAAGGAGGTTCCTTCTCGGCTGTAAAATATTTAAAAAAAAAAAGAGAAAAGAAGAACGATCAGAACACCGAAAGGGGGCAACGAGCAACCATTTGGGAGGAAAAACTTACGGACATAGTTCCACCCCTCAGGAAACCCCTTAGGATTCGACACCTCGTGCTCCGTCCTCACATAGAAGAAGTTCTCCCAAATCGGCGGTTGGTCTTATCATCCATCTTCATCACTAAGACCTTGGTCCCGCGGTGATGAAGATGTATCATCATACCCCTTTAAAAACTCAGAACGAAGAGGTGAAGCAGGTGACAGAGAGAAATCTCCCGACCGGCCAGTTCCGCGTACTTGATGAGCATGAGGAAGAGCTTGTATATGTACGGAGAGAGATGAGCCGGGTACACATCACAGTAGCGGCAGAAGTCCTCCACCGGGGAGGGGAAGTGTGTACCCGATGACGAACACGTATGCATAAAATGCACAATATCCCGGGCGGTGTATCTGCACGACGTCGGTGCCTCCGGGAATAAGTTCGACATGGTCAGGAATCCTCCATTTAGCCATAAGCGCAGTAAGCCCTGCAATATCCGTTTCGAAAACGACGGGTTCGGGCTCGTCGTCAGGAAGGCTCTTGAAATCGGTCCTGGTCTTCCCCGAACGTGGAACTATTTCATCCACAGTGGGAATATTTTCATCTTCCGCCATGGCTATCCCTTCTTCATGGGAGGGTATCTCAGTTTCTGACGCAACGACACCAAAAACTCTATCTAAGTTAGAAGATGCACTAGCCATCTCTTCTTTGGTTGCGGTGATGAGGAGTGCTAAGGAGAAGAAGGTAACAATGGTAGGAAACTTTAAAAGAACAGAGAGGAGGATATAAGAATCTGAAGAAGGAGAAGAAAAATTCTAGGGTCTTTCAAACGATTGAGAAACACAACACCCAAACGAGAAAATCTCTTCTCTATTTATAAGGACACTGACACCATGAGCAGCAAAACCAAACGCCGCCACATTAACTCCAAAACAGAAGAGGCACAGGAAACGACGTAACACATAGGGAACATGCGCCATAATGACGCATGACAAGTTGACGTCATTTCAAATTGACGTAACGGTCATGTATGGCTCTCGAAACGTCACATCGTCATCTCGTCAAGAAGGTTCGCTCCTCGGCTAAGATGCTCAGATTTCTCAACTCGCAAACTGGCGAAGTCCGCCCGTCGAGCTCGTCCAAAGACGACCTCGACAAGCGGAAGGACTAACTGTATGGGTCAAAATCTGATCAAAAGAAGTCTATTTAAGGAATAACAACCAGGGGTCGATAAAGCCGAAGTCGCGCGTAGGAAGAAAAATACCGGCAGGTGGCTCAGCTATGGTCGAGGTCGAGTACTCAAGAGGCCTTTACGGTTAGTTCGACACTTAGACGATTCAAAAGATTGTTCTACGGGATATTAAAAGGACTTAGGCACTCTGGTTAAGGACTGTTGGGTAATGAAAGTCATTTGTATAAATATTAGGAGAGAGAATGATGTGAAGGGAGAGGCTAGTTCAAAACACACACAGACATATCACTCTTAGGAGAGGAAGGGTTGGTTCATCACCTCAGGTTCTGCACCAAGAGGGAGAAAGAGCCTAGAATCCTTGTGTTCATCTGTAGTTCAACTTTATCAAATAAATGCATATCTATCTCGCCCCAGGTTGGGTGAACCCTTTCTTTCCTTTACTTTCATTGTTATCTGATGTTACTCAAGTTGTTATCTTTTCTTGTATTTTCAAACTCAGTCGAGGCTATAACCGATTTTTGGGTTCAACTATGTTAGCTTACTCTTGTTTAAGACTTTCGATCTAAATAAATTATCTTCGGCTAGGATTTACCCTCTATCTTATTATTTTATTAGCTTAACAAAAAAGCTTAAAACTTTTTGGTCTAACATGTATAAGTTATCCTGTATAATTTTAAATTTTAAGATAATTTATCCCAGAATTAGTAACCAAACAAGCAATAAGACAATACTAAATTTTTGTTCCAAAACTATTTTTGCTTATTCATGGTATCAAACGATCCCCGAGTTTGTAGTCACTACTTTCAGGCATTTTCACCCACCGCCAATTCTTCCTCCCTCCTCGAGAAAAATAGAAAAAGGAAAGGGTTTACAGTTAAGAATTGCCTATTGGAAAACATAAAAGCAGAAAAGTACTAGCTAGGTAACCGATCTAATAAAGCAAGTGGAAAAGGCGAGCATAGATGATTGGTCAAGGGAAGTAATGATTTTTGAAGACCAACAGAAATCTTCTCTACCTTACGGGGTTAAACAAAGAATAGATGATGATAATGTTGCTCTTTGGTTGCACAATTTGGAATTAGCCATGTTTATGGCTCTACAAATTTCCTTCTCTTATTACTCACACTAACTCATAGGTAACATGAAAACTTTAAAATTAAAGAATATTCACATAAAAGTTACATCCCTTTATACTACGATGAAAATAGAAAAATCCCTTTATACTAATAGCCAACTAAATGTAATTATCCTTTTAAATAACTTGACAATATAAATTTTATTTTAGCAATCAATCTTTACGTGTGCACAATCATGTTCTTGGAAGTATAAACAAAATTTCACTTGAAAAGTAGAAAAAAGAAATCTATTTATTAGAAGTTGGATACGGTATGAGAGATTCTCCAACCTTTTTATCAAGAAACCGATCTAAGATACAATATCAAATTGAGTATTTGGATCAAGACCAACGGATGTTTAATTATGGAGACCCTAAAGTCTTGGATAATGTTCATTATGCAGAAAGAATTACCAGGACTTAGGTACCAGGAAAAAAATCTTTCACATAGTAGAGACCTTGGCATAAGCCAATACTGCTATAATACATTATGCAGCTAGGAACCTTATGAATATCTATGTTGCTCGGACTCTCCAAAAGTGTTGCCGCACCCATGTCGGATTCTCCAAAAATGCACTAAATTTGGAGGATCCGACACGCGCCCAACAACATTTTTGAAGAGTCCGAGTAACATAGATGGACATAACTGTTAACATATTAAAAGCTACATCAAGCAAAAATCACTTTCTGTTGTAAAAAATAACATAGAGAATGCATACGCAAGAGATAGCTATACTCTTGTCCTTATTTTTCTGTATTCTCTTTGCAAGATACTACGCAGTTGCTTTCTGTACAGTGTAAAAAATGATGGTGTATTTTGGACAACATATGCTTTCAAGTGTATTCTATACTTTCTGTATATCCTAACTATAGCAAAATTGGCAGAGAGCCAGGACTTAGCATCAATTAATTACAGTTTACCTATTGGAGATTGTCATTGTTGCCACTCTTGAAACAGCATAACCAACTCTTGCTTTTCTTCTTCTTATTTTCTGCACTCTTATCCATCAAATTGTTGGTGCCAGGAGAATTAGCAATTTCTTCGCTCGCAGATTGATCATTGTTGGTGCCAGGAGAATTAGCAATCTCTTCGCTCGCAGATTGATCCTTGTCAGAGAGATTTGGAGTTATCGTTTGCAGAGTATCTGCAGCAGGCTGCTTCCCCTCAGAAAGATATGTAGTTAGCGTCTGTGGAATATATGCATCGCCAAGGATGTTTGCAAGGATATCTGATATTTGCGCAAATTCTGGTCGATCTGCTGGATTCTCCGACCAGCAGGAGCTAATGAGGGGTAAAATCTCCTTAGGAATGTTATCCGTGCTAGGCCTTAAATTCTGGAATTTTACCAAAGTAAAGGAAAATTATATTCTACCCCACTGAAAACAACAACAATTACGCCTCCATACCAAGCAAGCATCTATATAACTCCAACGTTTAAATCATTACTAATAACATATAGTCAAACTTCAACACAATAGAAAATGAATATAACTGTAATATTCTAAGGTACAGAACCATACTTTAGCTGTAGCATCCGCTGCCATTATGTCGGTTTTTCCCTTGAATGGAGTGTCGTTGGTGAGTAGCTCCCATACAACCATAGAGAAACTGTAGACATCTACTTTATGATTGTAGTGTTTCTTCACCCCATAATCAGCTGGTTCTGTGTACAATAACTGGCATCGGCAAAAGGTAAGCATATAATATGATTTTAAGCAGGACGTAAAATTTTTAGCCCAATGTAAAATATACCTCAGGAGCCATCCAGCGGTATGTACCAGCTTCTGCGGTCATTTCATTTTCTGCCACCACCCTAGCTAACCCAAAGTCAGCTAGTTTAATTCTTGTCTTGTCTTCTGTGAGGAGTAGATTACCTACAAATGTACACACGCGGCCATGGATGAGACAGATTTTGAGAATGAAAAAGTTTAATGTACTACTGCCTACTTACTTCAGTCACGTAAACATACAAATTGAAGCGAAATAGAGAACTGAGAGATAAGGCGCAATACTTGGCTTCAGATCACGGTGAATGATGCCAATTGCATGCAAATACTCCATTGCCCGAGAAATTCCCAATGCAAAACTTAGAGAAAGGTTGAAATCTGGACAATGTGGTCGGATACTCCACAGGTACTTCTGAAGTGTGTCACCTTTCATTAACTCTGTGACTAATATCAACGCTGGTTCCGTGGAGACACCAATAAACTGTAAGGATTAAATGACATAAGCATAACCGGTAAAAAGAAAATCATATTGAACAGTTCTTTATATTTGATATGATTACATACAACACATGGCTAGGGATTTTATTGTTTTCCTTAGTTAAACATCAAAGTTAACAATGTCCTTCTTGATTTAGACTCTCCGCTTAAGGACTCCAGCTAAACTAAGGTAAACACATGGAGTAATGCCACCTAAACGATGGTAACAACGTGAATGAAATTTAGCTTGTGGCACATTTCTTGTTAACAGCACATACCTTCACAATGTTGTCATGCTTCACTCTAGATAGCATCGTAATTTCCCTCTCAAATTTCACCTTCCTCTCAGGACTTACATTTGAGGATTTCTCTGGCTGTATTACTTTTATCGCAACAGGCAGGGATTTATATCTGGAACATGTAATATAAAAATTTGCTTCAGAACAACATGATTTCTCATAATTTGAACTTTAGCACAAAAGACCTTTGCAAGGGTATATATAGAAACATCAAGACTTCCTAAAATCTGTGGTCAACCAAAGTACTGCGTTCACGAATAGAATGAGAGGTATCTAAAGCATGCACATATGTAAGGGATATTAAAAAATTTCCTCAGATGCACCCTCTCCTTTCTTTTTCTGATGAAGTATTTGTTTTCTGATGCAAGGAGAAAAGAAAACTCGAAAAGGGAGGTAAGTGAAGTAGTGCATTCTCGGATATTCATAAATTAGCAGAACTATCAGCATAGCTTCATTTATGTCATCCTGTTAGTACTGAAATCCTATCACATTACCAATTAGCAATTCAGTGAGAGAAGTAGCAGATTTTAAACACTTTGGGTAAAAGAACAGATATTATCGACAAATTCTGCGAAACAGTTGAAAGAGACCTCAGTATGCATAATAAGTTCCATCTTTTCCAGGTTTCTAGCCAAAGTTGAATCTCTTTTAACAATACATTGACTTAATCTTTTAATCAGGACTACCAAAACAGAAATATTAAAAATAGTATTAACCCCCTTCTCTGGATTATGGTCCCCTTTATAACAACCAAACTTGGCAGATCTCTTCCACCAACAGTTAATCTAGACGAAACATTAGCTTAAAACATTACCTCTATTTCTTAATCAACTCCATTAGGATCTTGAACTCCGTTTTGAATCAAATGTTATCAGATAAAATGGAACGGAGGAAGTACATAAAAAAACTAGTTAAAGCTAATATATCGATTGGCAAAGTTACAGATTGTAGTTCTAAGAATGGGATCCATTTCAATTTAAGGAACATTCCATATCTCCCCTTTGATAGTTTAAATGAAATTTTGATTGTATAGGACTAAAGAAGACGCTTCAGTATTAAATTCTTCATTCGAGTCACACCTATTACCTCATTGGCGGAGAGACTCAATACCTATTACCTCATTGAAATTTTCTTTTAAAGAAACATCAATTAACTTTTTTGTAATCTCAAACTAATTGGAAATGGCTATATGAATTTTCTTGCATATACACTAACTGTCAACCTATCACAAACTCTCTCTTTTATTCAGTTTTAGGACTGGCTATACTCTGACGCTCATAAATGCAGAACTTGTTTTCTAAATGAGAAAATGAATTAAGATAAAATAAAATACTATTGGGATTCTGCATTGAGTTGATGCTCAATTAAAGAAAGAAAAGTTTAATCCAGTTGGTTAATATAGTCTAAAATCTACAATCGCCAGTACAATTTCTAAGGTTTTTATTTTATTTTATATATTATCATATAAATTAATCAAGAAATAAACACAATCAGCACTCATACATACAAAATTTTGAAGCTAATTGGAAAAAAACAAAACTTTCACCTCACTTATTGACTTGAAGATAGAAGCAGTTCTTAATTCCCAAAAGAGATAGCAATTCAGTTACAGACTAAAATAACAAGAATGGCAGAAAAATAGTCTCAAAAGAGAAGAAGGAACAGATTCATATAGCCGACAATTCAAGAATGATCAAGTCCATTACAAGAAGGAGAATTTGGATAAAACCCGAAATTCAAGAAAATAATGCAAGACTACTAAAACAAGAAAATGAAGCTACTGAGAGAAGTAGAAATCAATCAGAGAAAAAGGGGGACTCACAATCCTTGGTAAACCACAGAATAATGAGCTTCACTGATAATAGGTCCAACTGAAAGCTGCTGTAAATCGATCAGTAGGTTCTTGTCAATACTGATAGTAACATTTTGGGCATCAAGATTGTCACTTTTTGGAACGTCGATAACGTTCTTTGATGGGGTAGAGAGAGAACGTTCAAGATTTGGAATTCCCTTCTCGTCTGCCATGGATATTAAGCAAAATGTTGCATTAACTAAGAGATGGAGAGAATGTGTTGAGTCTTTTGGGAGTCTATTTGAATTAGAGAAACAGGGAGAGAAATAAGAGGGAAGAGCGGTTTTAATCATCTATCTTACGTATTGATGGAAGAAAAGTTGCCCCCGTTCTTCGTCGTCGCCACGTGTACAAATGAAGAATGTTTTACATTCTTAAGAGCTCAATTGTAAAAGGTACGAACTACAAAGATTTGAGATTCGTCAATTACTATTATAACCTCTTTGGCCGTGCTTCTAGAATTAACTTATTTTGAAAATTTTCTATTATTTCCAAAATATATCTTTTACGGATAGGTCCAAACATGTCTATCCTTTTCATTCGGTGTCATGTCCTTCGCACATGTGACAATTATCACCTCTACCACGTCCTTTTTTACGTCCCTTGATATCTCGGGCAGAATTCATACTTTTTTCAAAAGTGCTTTTACAAAAAATAGTTTTGCTAATATTAGTAAAACATTTATCGATGCCGAGACGAGGCACCCACACCGCGAGAAATTGGCCGTAGCTTCACGAAAGCTTAGACCCTATTTCTAATGCCACCCTATCTCGGTCGTTACCACTTTTCCTCTAAAAAAGCATTTTACATAAACCCGAGTTGGGGGAGGCTGGCCAAATGGGCTATCGAGCTAAGTGAGCATGACATCATATACCAGCTTCGAACAACGATAAAGTCGCAGGTGCTTGTCGACTTCGTCGCAGAATTTAGCGCAAAAGTAATGCTCGAGGCCGAGAAGGAAGCCGCTCAAGTTTCTCTTCAAACACAAGACCTCTGGGTCATGTACATCGACAACGCATTTAATGCTTCTGGGTCTAGACTGGGACTCGTACTCAGAGTTTGGAACCAAAGTGTGGTATTATTGGACTCAAACGATGAAAATAAGTGAAAAAATAATTGAGTACCATTTTATATATAACGCAGTTATTTACCGCACTATACCTTAATGACACGTTTGTCCGTTAAGGTATATCACATAAAATATATGTGCTATTCTCAGTATTTGTAGTTTGACTGCATAGCGCATCAATGAATTGCGCTATCCATAGGATATGCCTTATCATTAGGGGTTAGCCATCACAGCTATTGACTCTATGTTCTTGATGATGTTGATCAGTGACTCAGTTGGCCAGCCCACGTTAAGAGGTTGTTTGGCAGAGATAAGAATGTTAAATTCTGGTATCTTCTCTTATCAATCTTTGTATTACTAATATAGTATCTTACAACTAGTATAATTATCTTTTGCATTATTAAACTTGCATTATTTATGCATTAATGGTGTAAAATTTTTTTACACAATCAAGCTACTTTGGCCGTGCTTCTAGAATCAACTTATTTGATATTTGTCAATTACTATTATAGCCTCTTTGACAGTGCTTCGAGAATCAACTTATTTTGAAAAATTTCTTTCCAAAACATGTCTTTTACGGATAATTCGAAACATCTATCGGTGCCATGTCCTTGGCACATGTGACAATTATCTTCTCTACTACGTCCTCTTTTACGTTCCTTGTTATCTCGTGCAGAATTCATACTTTTTTCAAAAGTGCTTTCAAAAAAAAATATTTTTGCTGATATTAGTAAAACATTTGTCGATGCCGAGACGAGGTACCCACACCTCGAAAAGTTTTCCTTGACGTTGTTCGTAGCTTCACGAAAGCTTAGAGCCTATTTCTAGTGCCACCATATCTCGGTCGTTACCACTTTTCCTCTAAGAAGTATTTTACATAAACCCAAGTTGGGGGAGACTGGCCAAATGGGCCATCGGGCTAAGTGAGCACGATATCACATACCAACCTCGGACAACGATAAATTCGCAGGTGCTCGCCGACTTCGTCACAGAATTTAGCGCAAAAGTAATGCTCGAGGCCAAGAAGGAAGCCGCTCAAGCTTCTCTTCAAACACAAGACCTCTGGGTCATGTACACTGACGATGCATCCAACGCTTCTGGGTCTGGACTGGGACTCGTACTTGAGGTCCCTACCGGCAAAGTAATTCTCCATTACATAAGATGCCCAAATATGACTAACAACGAGGCCGAGTATAAGGCCGTAATCACAGGGCTAAGTCTAGCACTCAAATATGGGGCAAAACGGTTGAAACTTAGTTTTGATTCTCAGCTCGTAGTTAACCAAGTTACAAGGACTTTCCAAATCAAAGAACAAAGGTTGAAAAAATATCAAGCCGAGATTTGTAAGTTGCTTCCCAATTTCGACAAATGCTAGTTCGACCAGATCTCGTGATCCTAGGATATCGAAGCAGACGACCTCGACAAATTGGCCGTAGCCACCAAGAGCATCACGACCTGGGATAAAAGCATAGTCCACCTCCTCAACTCGTTACTAGACCAACTCGAGATAAATTGTATAAGATTAACTTGGGAGTGGCGCAATTGTATTATTACCTACTTGCAGGATGGCACCCTCCCAAACGACTAAAAGGAAGCCAAAAAACTAAGAAAGCAAGCAGGCAGATACAACCTCCTTCATAATAACTTGTACAAGAGAACGTATGGCGTCCCTCTAGCGAAGTGTTTGGATCCAAACCGAACCCAACACATTCTTGAGGAAGTCCATAAAGGCCACAGCGGCACTCATTATATGCCTCATACAGGACGGGTACTACTGGCCCACCATGAAAAAAAATGCCTCAGAATTTGTGAAGAAATGCGAACAATGTCTGAAATACGCCCTAATAATTCACCAAGGGGGCGAACACCTTCATTCAGTCATCTCTCTATGGCCATTTATCAAGTGGGGGATGGACATCGTGGGTCCCATCCCACCAGGGTGAGGTAATGTACACTTTCTTTTAGTTTTAACTGACTATTTCTCTAAATAGGTGGAAGCAGGAGCGTTCGCCAAGTGTGCAAACAAGAGTTAATCGCCTTCATATGGAAAAACATTATCTGTCGATTCAGCCTACCCAAAGAGATAAGCTGTGATAATGGACCCCAATTCACGGGAAAGAAAACCGTCAAATTCTTCGAGAAATGGAAAATTAAGAGGATACTTTCAACCCCTTATCACCCAGCGGGTGACGGGCAGGAATAATCCTCCAATAAGTCCATATTAAACATTGTGAAGAAAAAAATTGAAAATCCAAGGGACTGTGGCCAGGAGAGACGCCTTATTCTCTGGTCTACAGAACAAAAGCAATTATACTAGTTGAGGTCGGAGAGCCCAGCCTAAGGTATTCCCATAAATGTGGCATCATCAATGAACAGAGTAGAAGGCAAAAACTCGATGAGATTGACGAACGAAGAGATATACAACAACAAAAAGACAAAGCTCCGGCTGCTCAAAGTTAGGGACTACGTACTCAAAGCCAAAACCCAAGCAAGCAGAGATCCACGAGAAGGTAAATTAGGAACTAGCTGGGACAGTTCATACAAAATTGTAGTCAAGGCAAACAAAGGTTCATTCCAACTACATATAATGGAAGGAAAACCAAAACAGCTGGAATATCAGCCACCTCAAATACTTCAACTTCTAAAAAATAAGAAGTGCACCCCAAATCGTACTCTTTTTCCCTCAGTTGAGTTTTGTCCCATTAGGGTTTTCTCAAGGAGGTTTTTAGCGAGGCGAAAAGAGGGACACTTCGAGTCGAAGTATGAAAAGAATGGACTAATTTCTTTTTCATTGCCCGACTCCTCAAGATTCTCCATGTCGAATAATAAAGGGACACGATATATTGGGACTGGGACCGGAACACCAGCCAACGCCCAAAGTTTGTAACTTTCTCTAATTATGTAATCAGAGCAACAACGTCAAAGTAATAGAAACTCGTATTTATCAAAACTGGTCTAACGAAAGGTTAAGTTCAACCAAGTTCGAACAACACCTACCGACCCTCGAACGCGACTTAACAAAAGGTTAAGTTCGAGCAAGCTTGAACGACACCTACCGGCCCTCGATCGCGACTTAACAAAAGGTTAAGTTTGACAAAACTAGAACAACACCTACCGGCCCTCGGTCGTGACTTAACAAAAGGTTGAGTTCGACTAAGTTCGAACAACACCTACCGGCCCTTGGCCACGAATTAACAAAAGGTTAAGTTAGACCAAGTTTGAAAAACACCTACCGACCCTCGTGCGCGGCTTAACGAAAGGTTAAGTTCAACCAAAGCTTGAACAAATACCTACTGCCCTCGGTCGCAACTTAACAGGAGGTTAAGTTCGATCAGGATCGAACAAACACCTACTAGTCGTCAACCTCGACTTAACAGGAGGTTAAGTTCGACCAGGCTCGAATAAACACCTACCGGCCCCAGGCCACGACTTAATAAAAGGTTATGATCAATCAAGTTCGAGTAATACCTATCAGCCCTTGACCACACCCCAAATAAGAAACATTGACCTAAATAAAAGGAAAAATACGGTCCATGACTATTCATCTCAAAGGCCACGATCAGCTAAAAGTCGACAACAATAAAAAGGACAAAATGCGAAACGTGCAAGCAACAGAAGAAAATATATACAAGTATAGAATCAAACCATAGGAATGAAAAAGGTGCAAAGAACAACTTTGATATTTCATACTTAAACAAAGAGTTTTGTTACAAAGTCTCTTGAAGAAGCCGAAAATAAATACATAAAAAAATAAAAAGAAAACTACTGGCTATAACCATCACGACCTTCCACATCCTCGTCAGCTTGGTGTTCAACGACGTCACCACCCTGACCATCGACACCATCATCATCTCGCCCCCAGTATCCTCTCCATCCCTGCCCTGAGGGTAAACAAAATCTTACCAGGCATCCTCCTCAAGGCGATCTATGCCCTCCTCCTCATCCTCCTTGCTAGGATGAGGCTTAGCAACCCAAGAATCCTCAAGAGCTACCTCAGGATCGGAGCTCGTTGCATATAAGTCACGGAACACATTTAGTTGACCTCGACATAGATCCACTCTTTGTATAGATCCCGAGGGATGTTGAGGAAGTTATAAGCATTAGACAAATAAGGTCTCAAGTAGTTGGGATTTCTCGGCCTCCATAGCGGTAACTCGATCATAAATATTAGAGGTTTCCTTGTCCAACTCCCCAATCCTCTCCTCAAGCCGGTCCTCCTTATCCCTCCTTGTTGACAGGTCATTTTCCCGCTCAGAATGAAGGGTTTGGGTCTCCAGCTCAACGATCTCCACTTTCCTCCGAGCATCTTGCTCAAGATCCTCCTGCTTCTCGGCAATTTCACCACTAAGAGCCTCCATCTGAAACTGGCACTCAACTAATTAACCTTGCACCTGAACCACCTAAGCTTGAAAGTCATTGCATTGGGCCTCCACACCCTTACTAAGCTCCAGCTCCTTTTCCTTGGCCTTCATTGTTCATTCAAGGACGCTGAATTTCTCCATGGCTGCCATCAACTCCTCGTCTTTATTGAGTACCATTTTATATATAACGCGGTTATTCACCGGACTATACCTTAACGACACGTTTGTCCGTTAAGGTATATCGCATAAAATATATGTGCTATTCTCAGTATTTGTAGTTTGACTGCATAGCGCATCAATGAATTGCACTATCCATAGGATATGCTTTATCATGAGGGGTTAGCCATCACAACTATTAACTCTATGTTCTTGATGATGTTGATCAATGACTCAGTTGGCCAGCCCACGTTAAGAGGTTGTTTGGCAGACATAAGTATGTTAAATTCTGGTATCTTCTCTTATCAATATTTGTATTACTAATATAGTATCTTACAACTAGTATAATTATCTTTTACATTATTAAACTTGCATTATTTATGCATTAATGGTGTAAAAAAAATTTACACAATCAAGGTACTTTGTCCGTGCTTCTAGAATCAACTTATTTTGAAAAATGTCTTTCCAAAACATGTCTTTTACGGATAAGTCGAAACATCTATCGGTGTCATGTCCTTGGCACATGTGAAAATTATCACCTCTACCATGTCCTGTTTTACGATCCTTGTTATCTCGTGCAGAATTCATACTTTTTTCAAAAGTGCTTTCAAAAAAAATATATTTTTGCTGATATTAATAAATCATTTGTCGATGCCGAGACGAGGTACCCACACCTCGAGAAGTTTTCCTTGGCGCTGTTCGTAGCTTCACGAAATCTTAGAGCCTATTTCTATTGCCACCCTATCTCGGTCGTTACCACTTTTCCTTTAAGAAGTATTTTACATAAACCCGAGTTGGGGAGATTGGCCAAATGGGCCATCGGGCTAAGTGAGCACGATATCACATACCAACCTCGGACAACGCTAAATTCGCAGGTGCCCACCGACTTCGTCACAGAATTTAGCGCTAAAGTAATGCCCGAGGCCAAGAAGGAAGCCACTCAAGCTTCTCTTCAAACACAAGACCTCTGGGTCATGTACACTGACGATGCATCCAACACTTTTGGGTCTGGACTGGGACTCGTACTTGAAGTCCCTAACGGCGAAGTAATTCTCCATTCCATAAGATTCCCAAATATGACTAAAAACTAGGCCGAGTATAAGGCCGTAATCACAGGGCTAAGTCTAGCACTCAAATATGGGGCGAAGCGGTTTAAACTCAGCTTTGATTCTCAGCTCGTAGTTAGCCAAGTTACAGGGAATTTCCAAATCAAAGAACAAAGGTTGAAAAAATATCAAGCTGAGATTTGTAAGTTGCTTCCCAATTTCGACAAATGCTAGCTCGACCAGATCTCTTGATCCAAGGATATCGAAGCAGACGGCCTCGCCAAATCGGCCGCAGCCACCAAGAGCATCACGACCGGGGATAAAAGCGTAGTCCACCTCCTCAACTCGTTACTAGACCAACTCGAGGTAAATTCTATAAGTTTAACTTGGGAGTGGAGCAATTGTATTATTACCTACTTGCAGGATGGTACCCTCCCAAACGACTAAAAGGAAGCCAAAAAACTAAGAAAGCAAGCAGCCAGATACAACCTCCTTCATAATAACTTGTACAAGAGAACGTATGGCGTCCCTCTAGCGAAGTGTTTGGCTCCAAACCGAACCCAATGCATTCTCGAGGAAGTCTATAAAGGCCACTACGGCACTCATTACGGTGATCGATCACTCGTTATATGCCTCATACAGGAAGGGTACTACTAGCCCACCATGAAAAAAAATGCCTCAGAATTTGTGAAGAAATGTGAACAATATCAGAAATACGCCCTAATAATTCACCAAGCGGGCGAACACTTTCATTCAGTCATCTCTCTATGGCCATTTATCAAGTGGGGGATGGACATCATGGGTCCCATCCCACCAGGGCGAGGTAATGTACACTTTCTTTTAGTTTTAACTGACTATTTCTCTAAATAGGTGGAAGCAAGAGCGTTCACCAAGTGCGCAAACAAGAGTTAATTGCCTTCATATGGAAAAAAATTATCTGTCGATTCAGCCTACCCAAGGAGATAAGCTGTGATAACGGACCCCAGTTCACGGGAAAGAAAACCGTCAAATTCTTCGAGAAATGGAAAATTAAGAGGATACTTTCAACCCCTTATCACCCAGCGGGCGATGAGTAGGAAGAATCCTCCAATAAGTCCATATTAAACATCGTGAAGAAAAAAATTGAAAAGCCAAGGGACTGTGGCCAGGAGAGACGCCTTATTCTCTGGTCTACAGAGCAGAAGCAATTATACTAGTTGAGGTTGGAGAGCCCAGCCTAAGGTATTCCCATAAATGTGGCATCAACAATGAACAGAGTAGAAGGCAAAAGCTCGATGAGATTGACGAACGGAGAGATATACAACAACAAAAAGACAAAGGTCCGGCTGCTCAAAGTTAGGGACTACATACTCAAAGCCAAAACCCAAGCAAGCAGAGATCCATGAGAAGTTAAATTAGGAACTAGCTGGGACAGTTCATACAAAATTGTAGTCAAGGCAAACAAGGGTTCATTCCAACTAGATACAATGCAAGGAAAACCAAAACTGCTGGAATATCAGCCACCTCAAATACTTTAACTTCTAAAAAATAAGAAGTGCACCCCAAATCGAATTCTTTTTCCCTCAGTTGAGTTTTATCCCATTAGTGTTTTCTGGAGAAGGTTTCTAGTGAGGCGAAAATAAGGACACTTCGAGTCGAAGTATACAAAGAATGGACTGATTTCTTTTTCATTGCCCGACTCCTCAAGATTCTCCAAGTCGAATAATAAAGGGACAAGATATATTGGGACTGGGACCGGAACGCCATCCAATGCCCAAAGTTTGTAACTTTCTCTAATATGTAATCGGAGCAACAACATCAAAGTAATAGAAACTCGTATTTATCAAAACTGCTTTAACGAAAGGTTAAGTTCAACCAAATTTGAACAACACCTACCGACCCTCGAACGCGACTTAGCAAAAGGTTAAGTTCGACCAAGCTCGAACGACACCTACCGGCCCTCGATCGCGACTTAATGAAAAGTTAAGTTTTACCAAGCTAGAACAACACCTACCGGCCCTTGGTCGTGAGTTAACAAAAGGTTGAGTTTGACCAAGTTCGAACAACACCTACCGGCCCTCGGCCACGAGTTAACAAAAGGTTAAGTTCGACCAAGTTCGAACATTACTTACCGACCCTCGTTCACGGCTTAACAAAAGGTTAAGTTCAACCAAAACTTGAAAAAATACCTACTGCCCCTCGGTCTCAACTTAACAAGAGGTTAAGTTTGATCAGGCTCGAACAAACACCTACTAGTCGTCAACCGCGACTTAACAGGAGGTTAAGTTTGATCAGGCTCGAATAAACACCTACCGGCCCCTGGCCACAACTTAATAAAAAGGTTATGATCGATCACGTTTTAGTAACACCTATCAGCCCTTGACCACACCCCATATAAGAAACATTGACCTATATAAAAGGAAAAATACGGTCCACGACTATTCAGCTCAAAGGCCACGATCAGCTAAAAGTCGACAACAATAAAAAGGACAAAATGCGAAATGTGCAAGCGACAGAAGAAAATATATACAAGTATAGAATCAAACCATAGGAATGAAAGAAGGTGAAAAGAACAACTTTGATATTTCATACTTAAACAAAGAGTTTTTTTACAAAGGCTCTTGAAGAAGCCGAAAATAAATACATAAAAAAATAAAAAGAAAACTACTGGCTATCACCATCACGACCTTCCACATCCTCGCCAGCTTGGTCTTCAACGACGTCACCACCCTAACCATCGACACCATCATCATCTCGCCCCAAGTATCCTCTCCATCCATGCCCTAAGGGTAAATAAGATCCCAGGCATCCTCCTCAAGGCGGTCTATGCCCTCCTCCTCATCCTCCTTGCTAGGATGAGGCTTAGCAGGGTCATAAGTAGAAGCAAGCCGAGCCTCGTGAGCCTTAACCTAAGCATCCTCAAGAGCTACCTTAGAATCAGAGCTCATTGCACACAAGTCATGGAACACATTTAGTCGGCCTCGACATGGATCCACTCTTTGTATAGATCCCTAGGGACGTTGAGGAAGTTATAAGCATTAGACGAATAAAGTTTCAAGTAGTTGGGATTTTTCGGCCTCCAGAGCGGTAACTCGATCATAAAGATTAGAGGTTTCCTTGTCCAGCTCCCCGATCCTCTCCTTAAGCTAGTCCTCCTTATCCCTCGCTATTGACAGGTCGTTCTCCCGCTCGGAATGAAGGGTTTGGGTCTCCAGCTCAACGATCTCCACTTTCCTTCGAGCATCCAATCAAGAAAAATGTGCCTGCTCAAGATCCTCCTGCTTCCCGGCAATTTCACCACTAAGAGCCTCTATCTGAAACTGGCACTCAACTAACTGACCTTGCACCTGAACCACCTAAGCTTGAAAGTCGTTTCATTGGGCCTCCACACCCTTACTAAGCTCCAGCTCCTTTACCTTGGCCTTCATCGTTCACTCAAGAAAGCTGAATTTCTCCATGGCTTCCATCAACTCCTCGTCTTTATTCTTCAAATATTCTCTTAAGGCCCCATGTTGACTCCCCCATGAAACCGATCCCGTAGCTCCCGGTACTTCTTGCAGTACTCGGTGTACTTTCTTTTCAAGTTCACAAAAACCTCTTTACACCTCTTCTCCCTCCGAGCACTCTCAATTTTCATAATAACCATTTACAAATCGAAGAAAAGAGGTTAGAACCTAAAAATAGGCTAAGGCATAAGGAAAAAGGCAGTTAACAATCGTACTTACCCTGAGAGCGAGGCCAATGGTGCTCTTCGACAGAGTACTGCCATTTATCTTCGTGAAGCTCTCACCCTCGACACAACAAAGAGGATCGAGGGCAGGAATGACCTCCTTGATGTCGACAAGCAAATCATGATCCATTGGGATCTTGATAGTCCTCGAACCTCCCTCCAGTATCACCTCAAGTTGGGTATCCCCCCATCGATTATCCTCAGATCGTCCACATCAATATCCAAACTCGACTTCTCTCCCTTTTGGCGACAATTTTCCCTCTGACATCAGTGGGCAAAGAAACATCCATTGCCGCAAGAGAAGACGAAGCCTCACACTCACATCTGAAGTATGGGGACGCTTTCAAGTGCCCCCACAAAGACCGTTTCCCCTTCGAGATGCACCGTAACGTCCACAATCATCTCTTTTAGTTGTGGGGCCTCAGTGCTCACCCTGTTATCTTCTCTTATATGAATCATCGTCGTCTCTCTGAGAACCAAGTCATCCCCTAGTGAGTCAACAGCAACCGGGACTTTCCCTCTGCCGTCCACGGCTCTCCTCTTGCGAGGCCTTAAACCCCTATCACCAGGGGAGACCTCGTTGTCCTCATCAATCAAGGAAAACAGCTGAGGAACAGAAGCAGCAGTTGGGATGGAGGCAGATTCTTGGACCGCAACCAAGGCGAGGGCAAGTGGAGGAGGTACTATAGCTACAAGGTGGCAGAAACCGAATCAGTAGCAGCCCTTCTTCTCAATGAGGTCACATGCGCTCTGCTCTTTTGAGAACCCCCTAGACAAACCTGAAAGTAAGAAACAAAGAAGTTAGCAGAGCAAGCCAACATACGAAAAATCGGGGCAACGGTCACGACCAAGACAATGAAGTTGCCTGCAAAGTACAGATGGAAGATTCAGCATCAAGGAGTTATATCAGATGCAGGTCCCTCAAATCTATAAGTTGCAATAGAAGATCCTTATCTTATAACCACATATACATCCTAGACACAAATTCAACTTATGGCTAGCTGTACAGGGTAGACTACCTACTGTTGAGAGGCTACAGAAATTGGTATTCAAGTTCCTCAAGCTTGTGTATTCTGTGGCATGGATGACGAACACTTTGAACACTTATTCTTTGGTTGTGACTACACGAAGAATATCTGGAAAAGGCTACTTAATTGTCTTGGTTGTCCAAGTGCAGATAAATACATGGCAGGAAGAGGTGAAATGGGTGACAATATGTGCTAGGAAAAAGAAAGGATTTCGGACACTTGTCTCAGCTGTCTTTGGGATGATGGCATATCTAATATGGCGAGATAGGAACAAGATCAGATTTTATAGTGGCAGCTCGTCCCCAGATAAAATGTGTAGAGAAATTGCAAGCCATATACACATTAGAGGAAACTCATATCTCAACTGGAAGAAGCATTTTGAGGCATTGAACTGGATTCCTTAGACAATTTTAGCTTATATGTTTTGTCAATGTAATGTCTATTTGTCTATGGTGAAGATTGTATAGGCATTAGGATGTGTATAGGTTATAGTTGAAATCAAAATCTTGTATAGTTTATAGTAGAGTAATTAGTTATCAAGCAGAGTAAAGGAGCTAGTCAGCATTTCCTGTATTGTATTGAACTTTTTGGTTAAATAGAAAGAAATACAGTTGAATTTAAAACAAAAAACTTACGTGCAAAGGGTAAAGCCGGTCTGAACTTCTTAAAGAAGCTCGACCAGTCGCAAATCCCTACAGCATGAGGGAAAATCTGCTTGACCTATTCGGTAATGCGCACGACTAGAGGAGGAGGTTGGTTGTTGGCTGAAAGGAAGGGAAAATAACTCAACTAGCTCGAAATAAGAAAAGAGATGTAAAAGATGAAAAGCAAAAAAAAATACACTTACATGTATTATTACAAGACTTAAGGAAGCCGTCGACATTAGCCACGACGTCCTCGATCCTAACATAAATAAAATCCAGGCAGCATTGGCGACTGGCCGTTTCGTCCATCTTTACCACTAAGAACTTACCTCCACAGTGGAGAATGTTTAACGTTGTTCCCCTATAGAAGCTAGGGAGAATAGGTGCACTAAATGCCGCACCGTCACTTTGACCCCGGCAAGCTCGAAAAATTTGGTCAACATCCTGATGACTTTGTAAATGTACGGTGCGATCTGAGCGAGACAAACGCCGTACTGGCAACAAAATTCCTCCACCAATAGGAGAAGAGGGAATGAGTAACCGATGAAGAAGGGGTGAGTGTATAAAGCGCAGTACCCGAAGCGGTGAACATGCACTTCATCCCCTTCAGCAAGGATAAGTTCGATGTGGTTGGGGAGGCCAAACTTGGCTTTAAATCAGCCAAGTGTTTGGATGCCATCGTCGATAGGAAATTCTCAGGTGTCGCGTCTGGTGATTGGGTGGGATTGGACCCGGCTTCGGGGTTGCAGGGAAGTATCTCCTCCACCGACGAGAAAGCTTCATCTTCAACGATGGCGGAATCATTCTCCTCATGAGCAGGAAATGCACCCACCAAGGGAGCGACACAACTCCCTTCACCAGCATCGGATGATAAGTTTGACATGTTGTGAGATAATGAAGAAGAGTACTAGAAAAAGAAATTGGGATACAATGTAGGGAAATGAAGGAGAGAAGAAAGGTTTAGAGAGGAGGTTAGAAATCTCAACTTTAGGAGAGTACAATTTCAAATTCAGATTTGACAACCCCTATTTATAGAAATTGAGGCACCAAATCGGAAACATTTTGTCTTAATGGGCACCAAACTCGAGACGACTCACCATAATTGGCACCGGAATGGAAAGGCAAATCCAATCAAAGGTCACACGCAAATTCACTACATTTTACTGATGTTTGAGTGTTAAATGGTAGTAAATTGCTCTGACTACATGCTTTATGCTTTGTAGGAGAAATTCTGTGCTACAATGAGGTTAGGGATCATTTTGAGCTAATATGGAGCGTTGGAGGACAAGTAAAGCTTATGGAGTACATTGGGAGCTGGTTCGAGGATCAAAGGAGGTTCGTGCACTTAAAAAGAAGAATTAAAATGAGAAAACTTCTCATGTGCGCGGCCACGCACTAACCGCAGACTGGGCCGCACAAGTCAAGTAGAAACTATCAAATGTGCGCGGCCGCGCACGTCCCTCCGAGAAAATATTTTACAGGGCTAAAATTGTAATTACGGGGGAGACTTTCCTTGACCTATATGAAGCCCAGCTCGTCTAAAAAGAAGGTATCTTGGTTTTTAGGAGTAACTTTTGAGGGAGAAGAATCACAGAAGCAACGGGAAATCGAGATACTTGATCCAATTCACTCAATATGAAAGTTTGGGCTAATTGTAATGTCTTCTTGTTCTTCTACTACTCTTCTTTTGAATACTTTCTTTGTTATGGAGTAATTCTCCTCAGGGTTGTTGACGGTTTTTGTGAATTGACAATTGTTTGGGTTTTACTTTATGTTAATTGCCCAACTTTACTGACTGGGTTCTTAATTGAATTGCAAGGTTTATTGTAGTTTTACTTTAATCGAAAGAGTAGTTTACTACTGTTTGCTTTGTGTTATCTTAATTTGGTTGATTTTACGCCTCCTCTAAGTAATCGAAAGTGCTTAAGGAGTTATTGATTTACCTTGTTCAGGAGAATAACCGAGAGGTCTTCTCTGAAAGATCGTTCATTCACTATTTTTGTGCATACATTCATAGGGCCTATTATTGGGTTAGCTAAAGGAATCAAATTCATACGGAAGAAGAATTGAAATCTCTGAAGTAACCTAATCATCTGTTGAAATTGAAAGAATTAATAGAAGCTAAGATTGAATTTAGCATAGAGTTAACCGGAACAATAGTTGATCACATATATTGTCATCACCCTTTCTTCTCTCATTGATATTCCTTTGTTATTACTAATCATTCGGGTATCACCAGTTTTTATAGCTGGTAATCTTAGTTTAGTAGTAGTCAATAATAACATAAATCAAAAAGTTGATTATCCTGAATAGTATTAAGCTCAAGAATTAATAGAACATTATTGGAACCACCATGTGGAGACGATTTAATACTATAATATCTTTGACTAGCGAGATTAAGTTTATACGCCGGTTTTGCACTCGTTAAATTTTGGCACCGTTGCTGGGGATTGGCGACTAATAGTGTTTAAATTAGTTTTCTATGCTAATTCAAGAACTACTTTATTTTTTATTTTTTTGCTCCTTTCATCTGTGTGCAGGCAACAGGTTAAGTTCAGCGGTGTATGACTCGATCCTTTTCAAAGGACCTGGTGCCATACGACCTAGAGTAAGACAAATACTTGAGGCAGTTGAAAAGAGATAAATGAGCGAGTGGATTGTTGTTGGGTAAGCCTTCAACTCAGGATACAATAGTGAACAACGAAGAGATAGTAGACCTAGTTGCGAGAGAGGCAGCTCAACAACAGGAAGCACGGTTAGCAGTTGAAGCAACTCGCAGAATTTCTGATGAAACGGTTGATGGAGATCGAAGATTGTATCCCAATCGAATTATTGAGGATGCCTTTGAAAATGTAGGTCCTAGGCATGGGAGATCACTCGGAGATTATGCTAGACCGGTGTACAACCAGCAACAGTCGAGGCCTCCACCCATCGATGCCAACAATTTTGAACTCAAATAGGGAGTCATCCAGACCATTCAGAATAACTGCATTTTTAGAGGCAAACCCAATGAAGATTCCAATAACCATCTGATGGAGTTTGACGAAATAATGAACATATTTCGCTATAATGGAGAATCACATGATTCTATATACCTCAGAGCATTCCCGTTCTCGCTGAAGGATGATGCAAAGTAGTGGATGAGAAGTTTGCCTACAGGGTCAATCCGTACGTGGGAGGAGATGACTACCAAGTTTCTGGAAAAATATTTCTCGGCTGCTAAGATGGAAAGGATGAGGAACGAGATTCATAATTTCAGCCAAGGCGAAGGAGTGAGAGTGATCGAAGCATGGGAAAGATTTAAGGAGTTGCTGCGGAGGTGCCCTCACAACGGAATGGAGCAGTGGATGCAACTTCAGGACTTTTGGGACAGTTTAAACCCGTCATCAAGGAGATTTCTAAATAGTGTAGTTGCAGGCTCTCTGATGAATAAAACCCTGGAAGATATTGTTACTCTCTTGAATGAACTATCTGAAGATGAATATCAATGGTCCACAGACCAAGGGGATCGAAAAAAATCAGCAGGGGTGCACCAAGTAGAATCGACTGTAGCAATGCAGGCCCAAATTGTAGAAGTGGCTAAGGACATCAAGTAATTGACTATGGCTCAGGTGCAGACTCAACACATGTGGGTTGTGATATATGTGGGTTGGGACACCTTACACACGAGTGTCAAGCTATAACTGAGGAGGTCAACATTGTGGGAAATTTTTTATAGAGGAAATTACCAAGGTGGGAACAACTTTAATGTTATGGGTCAAAGTCATCCAGTTTTTTTTGTGGAGCTCACCTAATGGGAGCTTGAACTCATGGAAGAAAAATAATCTTAGATCCTAGGGTCAGGGACCACCAGGTTTTCAGAACCAACAGAGGCAACAATACCAGCCACCACGGCCAAATCAGTCAAATATGGAAGATCTCATGAAGGCATTCATCAAAAAAACAAATAAACAATTTGAGACTCAGGGCATGACTATTCATAATGTAGAAAGGCAAATAGGAAAGATTGCAAATTTGTTGTCTGAGAGGGCTCCTGGAACTCTTCCATCCGACACCGAAAAGAACCCGAAGAAAATAATCAAAGTTATATCTCTGAGAAGTGGAAAAACATTAACTAATCCAATAGTGAGGAAATGGTCAACAAGCAGACTGAGACACCAGTAGAGGAAAAGAATAAAGAGCAAAAGAACCAGAATAGCAGGATGCAAAAAGAAATTGAAGAAAGTAGACATATTCCAGCTCTACCTTTCCTTCAAAAGATGAAGCGGGAGAAACTTGACAAGTGTTTTGGGCGATTCTTGGAGATGCTCAAACTACTTTATGTGAACATACCTTTCATAGAGGTACTCACTCAGATGCCCGCTTGTGCAATGTTCTTGAAGGAATCCTGTCTACCAAGAGAAAATTAGAGGAGACAACAATGGCCAAGCTTAACGCCCGCTGCAGTGCTATATTGCAAAACAAAATTCCCCAAAAGTGTGGGGACCAAGGAAGCGTCACTATACCATGCTCATTGGGGAGTGAAAATTTTGACAAGGCCCTCTGTGATTTACGTGCGTCTATGAATCTAATGCCTCTGTCGGTATTCAGGAAACTGGAAGGTGAACTTGGAGTGATCAAATCAATACCAGTGTCCCTACAATTGGCCGCCTAGACTACCATTCTACCTGAGGGAATCATTGAAGATATTCTAGTGTGGGTGGACAAGTTTGTGTTCCCCGTCAATTTTATTGTGGTGGATATGGAGGTGAATAAGGAGTTACCTTTAATTCTAGGGAGGCCATTTTTGTGTACAGATAGAGCCATCCTTGATATTTGTGAGGGGAAACTTATGCTTAGAGTGGGAATTGAGAAAGTAGTGTTTCAGATGAAGAGAACGATGAAATACCCCAGTGATGAGGTATCTGCCTACTCGTATTTCAAGCTATATGTCACTGGGGAGTTGGCTGAGAAGTAAAAGTCTGACAAACTTGTGGGGGATACTCTAGAGAGGTGTATTACTCAGTCTGGCACAGTGGATGATGAAGATCCTAAAGTAAAGAAAGAGGCTGAAACTCTTGAAACTGAGGAGAAAGTGGTTGATGAGGAGTAACAAAAAGAGGAGGTGTCTAATCCCAATGTGGAATTAAAAGTCCTTCCCACTCACTTGAAATATGCTTTTCTTGAAACTAAAAACTTTCCTATGATTATTTATGCTGATTTGACAGGTACACTGGAGAAAAAACTAGTGGAGCTTCTATCAAAGCACAAGAAGGCCATTGATTGGAGGAATAGTCCAGCCATATGCTTGCTCAAAATCCTGCTGGAAGAAAATAGCTAGCCAATGGTGCATCCTCAATGCAAGCTGAATAAAAATTTGGAGGAGGTAGTTCACAAGGAGATCATCAAACTTCTAGACGCGGGAGTGGTATTTCCCATCTTTGATAGCCAGTGGACTAGTCCAGTGCAAGTAGTACCCAAAATAAGGGGTATGACAGTGGTGAAAAATGAAGATAATGAATTGATCCCCACAAGAACAGTCACAGGGTGGAGAATATGAATTGATTATAGAAGGTTGAATGAGGCAACAAGGAAAGACCACTTTTCACTCCCTTTTATTGATCAAATGCTCGAGAAGGTGGCTGGACACGGATGCTACTGCTTCCTAGATGGGTATTCAGGCTATAATCAGATACCCATTGCCCTAGAAGATGTTGATAATACCACATTCACTTGCCCGTTAGGTATTTTTTTCTTACAGGAGGGTGCCGTTTGGGCTATGTAATGCACTTGCCACTTTTCAGAGGTGCATGATGTCTATATTCTCCGACTTAAATGGGAAGTGTCTAGAGGTGTTCATGGATGATTTCACCTTTTTTGGTGATGACTTTGAGTATTGTTTGATGAATTTGAAGCTCGTGCTTGAACATTGTGAAGCTACTCACTTAGTTCTTAACTGGGAGAAGTGTCACTTCATGGTAAAGGAGGGAATTATCCTAGGCCACAAGGTAACAAAGCTAAGGTGGAATTGAGGTTGACAAAGCTAAGGTGGATGTTATTGCTAGGCTCCCTCCCCCGACTTTGGTGAAGAGCATAAGAAGCTTCTTGGGACATGTTGGGTTCTATAGGAGGTTTATAAAAGACTTTTCCAACATTACCAAGTCGTTGACACAGTTGCTAGCGAAGGATGCCAAGTTTATTTTCAATGTATAGTGCTTAAGAGCATTCGAATTGATTAAGGAAAAGCTTGTGAGTGCTCCGATTTTGGTGACACCTGGTTGGAGCCAACCATTTGAGATAATGTGTGATGCGAGTTATGTAGCTGTGGGAGTGGTTCTGGGGCAATGAAGAGGTAAAATGTTTAGACCCATATATTATGCAATCAGGACATTGAATAATGTTCAAGTAAATTATGCCACTACTGAGAAGGAGTTTTTTGCCGTGGTATTTTCTTTTGACAAGTTTGGATCATACCAGGTGGGAAGCAAGGTGATTGTACACACTGGTCACTCAACATTGGAATACCTGTTGAGTAAGAAGCAATCTAATATGCATCTGATGCGGAGTATGAATTGGAAGTAAAGGATAGGAAGGGCATAGAAAATCAAGTCGCAGATCATCTATCTCGGCTTGAGAAACCTCCAGTTGGAACAGTCAAAATAAGGGAAGAGTTCCCTGATGAGCAGATTTTTTCCATAGCAGCGGTTTCCAAAATTCCCCTTGGTATGCAGATGTAGCTAACTTTTTGGATAGTGGATGGGTACCCTGTGACCTCACTCGTGATCAAAGAAGGAAGCTTCAAGGTAAGGTAAAAATTTATTTTTAGGATGACCCATTCTTTTTTAAACTGTGTGCAGATGCTGTGATTCGATGATGTGTGCCTGAAGGAGAAATGTCAAGCATTCTATCTCATTGCCATGATGGAGCAACTGGATGTCACTATGGTGGAAATCACACAGCAGCAAAGGTCATGAAAGCCGCGTTATTTTGGTCTACTCTGTACAAAGATGCAAGTGCGTATGTAGATGCATATGAAAAGTGTCAGAGAGAAGGTAACATTAGCAAGAGGGATGAAATGTTGCTCAACTCCATTCTAGTATGTGAAATTTTTGACGTTTGGGGAATTGACTTCGTGGATATGTTCCCAATGCCGCATTCTCATGAGTATATCCTAGTAGTTGTTGACTACGTTTCTAAATGGGTAGAAGCAATCCCTACTAGGAACAATGATGCTCGGGTAGTGTATAACTTTTTGCAGAATAACATCTTTACCCGTTTTTGGATGCCTCGAGTGATCATCAGTGATAATGGGTCACACTTTGTGAATAAGTAGTTTGCTGCACTGCTGTCCAAGTATGGGGACACACAAGAAACAGGAACCCCGTACCATGCCCAAACTAGTGGGCAAGTCGAAGTGGTTAACCGAGAACTAAAACTAATTTTTGAAAAAGACGGTTAGTGCTTCTCGAAAAGATTGGTCTGTCAAGTTGGATGAAGCACTATGGGCGTATAGAACTGCGTTCAAAACGACCATAGGGACTTCACCATTCAAACTAGTGTATGGTAAGTCGTGTCACCTACCTGTTGAGATAGAACACAAGGATTATTGGGCAATTAAGATGCTTAAGCTTGATCTTAGTCTTACAGGTGATCATAGGTTGGAGCAGATGAATGAATTGGAAGATTTCAGACTGGACGCGTATGAAAGTGGGCGGATCTTCAAGGAAAAGAGTAAAAAGTGTCATGATCGTCTAATTAAGCCAAAGGAGTTTCATGAAGGGGACATGACCGTATGTGGTGAAGCATGTATCACCATACAGGGCAATTGAGATCCAGAACCAAGATGAAACAGAAAGTTTCAAAGTAAATGGGCACCAACTAAAACCGTATCTTGTTGGAGGATTTGCACAGCAATCCTCAAGCATCAAAATCAACTAAGGATGCCCAGTTGATTCAACTTGACGGCTATAACTCAGAACTACCTCTAACCCTTCTTCTAGTTAGATTTTTCTTTTATTTCTACTTGACATTTATTCACAGTATAGAATAGATAGAAATTAGTGTGTATTATGATGTAGTAAGTATTAATCGGAAAAAAAATCAAACGTGCGCAGTTGCGCATTGATCGCGCACTTTCAGGCCCTTATTGCCAAACATGTGCGGCCGCGCATCTACCGCGCACAGGTAAGTTTTTTTTAAAAAAAAATTTGTTCTTGTTCCCTTAGAAATCTGATCGCCCCCTTCCTTAACCTAAATTCGACCCCCCATTCCTAAACATTCCCAATTTCAAAATCCCACCCTTTTCCCTTCTTCCCAACAACACCAACCCTACCCCCTTCTCTCACCTCTTCTCTTCCATAGATCACCACCATCAATTGGAGTGATTTCTTTAATCTTCTCCCCAACCCAAATCCTCACAAGTTTCCCTCAGGTAAGTTACATATTTCCCCCCTCTTAATTTTAGTTTATTTTCTTTTATTTTACTGTTGTAGATTTTTGTTAGTGCCTTCTTTCTAGTTATACTTGTTCTTGTGTTGGGGTGATAGTTGAATTCACCATGATGGGTTAGGTGTGACATTGGTGTATCTTTTGTTGAATTGGGGGTTACAAAATTTTTTTTTTGGGGGCTTGGATGAACTCGGCACATCAGGTGTTTGTTTAAATGCCACAATGAGTTTGACAATCTAATTTCATGACCAAATGTGCTGGTGAAGTCTGAGTAGCCACTCTTGGTTCACATATCATGCCTTTAGCCAATGTTGGTGTTTGTTTCAGGTATGATCGTCCAAGAAACAAAGAGCCATAGGTGCCTCCTCCAATGGTCAAGCTGGCTCGTCCTGTCTTGAGTTTCTGCCAATGCTCGCCCATTTGATAATAACAAGTTCGTATCCAGTGCCGCCCAGGAACGGTTTTGTAAAAAGGCACCCAAGAATCCCATACCGGAGAGAGGAATTGATATGGGGTCTATCGCGCCCCTTTTTCTCGCGAAATTGGATTTCGACATATGACAACTCTTTTAAGGAGGTATTAAAAGAGAAGAGTCTCCACCTAATGATGATTATGGTGCGTTAGGGCACCTATTTGCAAATAATTTTGTTTTGACTAGTCAACGGCACCAAAGATCGAGCATGGGCTTACCTCAAAGAGAAGATGTTAGGCACTCTTCGAGGTCCCCAACTGTGGGTCCCAGCCAAACTCAGAATTATGTGGATTATGTAATGAGACTAGGTGATAAAATAAGCAAAGGTCGAAGAAGTTCATTATAACAATATTGGTACAAATATTTAAGGACTATAAGTGAATACAATGTTTGAATAACTAAATGCAGTTATAAAAGAAAGGGGGGTCCTAAGTTTTTTAGCCTAAAGGATCACCCCGTGCAACATAAATAATACTTCCCAACTCCCATTAGATAGGAGTTGGTCATATTATTCAGCGGGCACAGACTATCGTCTCCTGCTACCCAATTACTATGTTAAAGTTGTTTACCTAGAGGCGCTCTAGTTCAATTCTAAGTCGTACCATATGCGTGCTCTACCCGTCCCATGCCTATGGTCCAGGAGGCATTGGACCTCTATTTGGGTGGTTCTAGACTTACTTAGGTTACTCAAAATGGTAAAACTAGCCGTCATTCAAAACAATTAGGACTTCATGTAAAGACAAATAAAGGCTAAAATTTGCCCCCACACATAAAGAGAAAATGCACGCGGGCAATTTAGGAGGTGCATAGCTTCAGAATTAAGACTTAAAGTCCTATAGGCATGGTTTCTAGGTGATTTTGAATTCTAGCATCGTATATGCAACATTATTGCTCTTAATGGCTTAGGCGAGGAGGCTGTAAACTATTTGTAAGCTTAGAACTATTAGCATTGATTTTATAGATATGCGTCTTAGGAAGGTGACATTGTCCTATAGGCATGATTTCTAATAGTGGCATAGTTAAGCAATGAAATAGTGCTTGAGAGTCCAGCATTGACAAGTTGATCTCGTAAACAAATTTAAGCGAGTGATAATATCCTATAGGCATGATCTCTAGCAATTTGACAATCAAACCTGATTTTTATAACGCTTTATCCCTATAGGCATGTTATCTAGGCAGGACAGTATGATAATAATAACAATAGCTAATTAGTCAATTAAGGTCCTATAGGCATGATTTCTAGATGGGCATTAGTGATCCTATAAGCATGATGTATAGTGGCATATAGCAGTAGATATGGGGGACAAATAAAGTACTTAAGCTCATATTTTGAAAGTAAACAGGTTGAGTGAGTGTGTGATTACTATAGGCACGATCTTTACTAGTGTGCAACACATGAGAGTCAAAATAATAAATAGAACACATAAGTCCTATAAGCATGCTTTCTACCCATTGCGCGAGAATTAAAGTACCCTACCCCTTTTATTAATCACCCCGTCTGTTCAATTACAAGATTATTACAGACCCAGAATTATATATGAATAATTACATAAGCAAACCACTATAGGCCCAATGACAGGCCCAGTACAGATAACCCAGTATTTTCCAAGCCTTTGACAGCTCCAGTAGCCTCGAATTCCTACTCAAAAGATTAGTCTAGTAAGTCTGGATCCACCAGCCAAGCCCAACATCACATAGAATCAAATACCATCCCAACTGAAGGACATGGTCACACGAGCAATAGACCATGTGTTGAGCAGAATAGAAAATCCACATAATTATTTCTTAGGACTATGAAGCATAAGAAAATTTGTGCGGTATGTTAGCAGGACACACATAAACAAATTCATGTTTGCATTCTTGAACATGATTGATCACCATAAGATAACAGACCATTACTAAAGAGGTTTTAACACAGACAAGGTCAAAAGTAACTTAAGAGAATTTCAAGCGGAGGATCAAATTATGAAAATTTGAAGGATCAACAGAGCACAACCTTAATAGAGTGGTTTTAGCATATAGAATGACAATATAAGTTCAAACAAGTGAAAGAGTAGCATGTGCCACATTAGTAGAATTGAGGAGGCATATCACTTAGATTAACATGGCAAGCATACATGCTTAGTTTTCAGAACAACAGGATTATAGCAAATCATCAATGGGCCTAAAGAGACTCAAAACTAGGAGACTAAGGCATGAAGGTCTAACAAAGTTATAATCAGGGAATGGCAAGTAAATAAGCAAGTAGGCATGGTTTATAACAGTTGATAAGAATATTAATCACAAAGATTTCTAAGTCCAAAGATCATGGTAGGAAGATATGTCAATCTTAAGGTCATAGGATAGACAAACTTTAGAACTTAAGCCAGACATAATGGTAAAACCAAGTGTATTGGGGTTTAACTAGAAACCTGGCAATACTGAAGAATGCAAGATTGACCAAATACCAAAGTAGCAATATATTAGTTTAAAACATTGAGGTAATAATCGGCACATAAAGTTCATGTAAGCAGAAGAGAAGTAGAACATGCATGAGGAATTCATTGGAAAGAAATTCACTCAAAAAAGTTCTAGGCAGGGGATATCATCCTTAATAAATGCAGAAACCTAAGGCAAGGCATGAGGAAATGCTTTTGAAGAGAAGCTAGTAATCAGAGTAGCATAAAAAGCTGAGAATAATCATAAATTATTCAACTGCGCTCATATAACAGGCATGAAACTCAGAATTCAAGTAGGTTCAGATAAACAAGGACATAGGATAATGAAATCAAATACGAACATGAACATGAACAGAGGAAAACAATATCAGATTGATTCACAAAAATAAAAATATCATGAACATCAATAAAAGAGAATAAATTCCAGTCTTAGTACTCACCAATTTGTAGAAAAAATGAGCTAATAAGGCAGAGATTAAGAACCAACAACTTGCTTATCAGTAACACGGAGAGAACAACAAAAATCCCAAATTTCTCAGAGTTCCCAAAGGCTTAAAATGAACGCAGGGCAGTGCTCACACTGAGAGAGGTTGAATATTATAATTCTGGTGGCCTTGGATTTCAGCCGGATAAGGTCTCAAATTTCAGAGTAAGTTAGAATGAGTGGGAGCGAGATAATAACAGTGATTAAGGTTTGTTCAAGGGGATTTACGGGGGGGAGGTTATATAGTAGTTAAATCAGACGAGTAAATAAGGAAAGAAGTCAATCAAATATAAACAAGGAAAGGAAAAATATACATGCAATTATAAAGCAACCAGTAAAGGAAAGAAATCGAAATTTCGAACCCAAATTAGGGTTCAATGTTTGAAAATCCATCTACTGGTATGAGAAATAAACTATTATTCAGTGTATATGGATGAGATATTGTCCAGATCGTAGCGATTGAAGTTGAATGGGACCGAATCTTAGAGATGGTACTTGCCAAGTTTAGGAAAGTACTAAGTAACACCATCGTCTTGCAAGTAACAATGAGGTAACGCGTAAAAGGTAAATAAATCACAGAAGAAATTCATGATTTGCTCGGATTTGGAGAATATTGAGGAGGCGGATAGGGTTTCTGAAGGAGGGAGAAGGAGAGATCAGAGAATACAGAGGCAGCGGGATGGGGGATTTATCTCTAGGGTTTGGGGTTATGGGGATATAAGGGGAGGTAGGGATTTATTATGGGACATTGATCATTTGAGATCAACAATCGAGATTGAATAGGAAACTGGGCGGGTCAGAAGGTAATAGGTCGTTTGGTTGGGCTGCTGAGGTTATTGGGCCAATTTTGGTCCAAAAGTTGGAATTAAAAATGTGCTTCTATTTAAATACACGAAATTTATCAGAAATTAATTTATAAAAAAATTTAATAAATAAATAAAGATATTATTTATGCACTAAAATGATTAAAATAATAATTTAGTATTATAAAAATATAAAATACTATTTTGACACAAATAATGTAATAAAAGAGTACTTATGTATGAACATAAGCTATTATTGTAAAAATTACATAAATAACTAAAATATAGATATAATTATATGAAACGATATAAAAATATTTTAAAACATGTGTTTGGGTGTAAAATAATAAATTAAGATGATTGAGTTTTTGCAAATAATTAAAGGCAATATTTAGCAAATATTCAAGTAATTTTAATGCAAGAAAAAGCTCTGAAAATTATGGAAAAAACTTGTATAAATCTGGTAAATTAAGTAATGATGCAAAATGACATTTTGAAAAGATATATATACTATTTAGAAAAATGTGAGGGAAAAATTGGGTATCAACAGGGTCCTCTAAAATGACTGCCCCAATATGTATCGTGAATTGGTCTGGCAAGGGCTGGAGATATATTTTGAAGAACCTAACGAAGCCAATTTAATGGTTGTTCGAGAGTTTTATGCGGACTGCCCCGAACATGTTAACCATGTCTGCACGGTTCGAAAGAAGAGTGTGGACGCGTCCATAGAGGCCATTCGGAGGGCCTATCATTTGCCAGTGTTTGGGGAAAATCCTGATGCAGAAGACTACTATGACACATATAGCAGAGAAACACTCATGTGGCAATTGTTCTTTAGAACAATTTGTGTGCTCAACAAAGAGGTAGTGTGGCTTACGCTGGAGCGGAAGTTTCATTCCGCATCGCTGACCTTTGAAGGGAAGTGTTGGCTCCACATCATAAAAAGTCACTTGTTGCCCTCCACCAATACCACTGAGGTGAATGGTCCCCAGGCTGCACTGATCTGGTGTTTTCTCAATGGCCATGATTTTGATGTGGCTAAGGTTATTCACGGTGAGATGTTAATTCATTGTCATGTGCAAAGGTATGGGTGCTTCTTTCCATCCTTAATCATAAGGTTATGTCGTCAGGCACGTGTACCGGAATACAGGTACTTGGATGGGAAAGTAAAAAGGGAACAAAAGTTCCGGGCTGATAAAGTAGTAATAGGGAAGGACCCTGTTGGACATGTTAAGGCAAATAGGGATGAGTCTGATGCACCAGAAGAGGGTAATGAAGTGCAAGCTGAGGATGTGGTTGTTTCACCCTTGCACGAGCAGGTTGTTGAGGGCCCCTCAGTTGTCAGATAAGACACAAGAATGAGCTCCTTAGAGCAAGAAATGGTGGGGATGCGTACTTCTGTCGCAGACCTGGGAGCTCGAGTGGATGCCCTTGCTACCCAAAATTCCAAGTTTGAGAAAAAGGTTATGGCATGGCTGTATGCGCTTGGCGGAGCTTGCCATCTGGATCTCGGCACTGTCTCCGACACGGACTGACTCTATAAGGGAAATTTTCTTTACCTTACATTTTTCTTTGTGTGACATGGGGACATGCCTCCATTTAAAGTGTGGGGTGGGGGATATATTGTATGTATGTAGTAATGTACATTAGTTTTAGTTTCTTTGGTTAGTTTGAGTAGTTGAAGAAAAATAAAAACATACTTAAAATTTTTGACTTTTCCTTATGGTGGTTATCATTCGACAGGTTTCTTAAGGGATTAAAGTTGAAAGAAAAATGCAAAAAGATTTTCTTGTGTAGTTAGTGTAATAATTCTCCCTTGGTTTTTCTTTGTGCCGCGGTTCTTTTCCAAGGGTTTCGTTTGAACCGGTGTATTTAGTTCTATTTTTTTTAGAAATGGGAACCCTTGTGCTATGAGTTGGAATGAAAACAAGATCTCTTGACTTCGTTATGCCTTGAGAATAGTGAGTGCTTTAGTGTGACGCTTAGGCTCAGTTTTTGACTCTTGTATAAGAGCCTTAAATTGTATGTTGTTTAACTTTGCTTAACTGCTTTGACTAGAGTATCTTGACAGTCCGATCGTGAGTGAGTATGTGTCGTGTGTGTGAGACTTTTCTTGTTATTCTGTGCATTGCATTTGATGTCTAGAACTTGCCTCGTGTGTTTGCAAAGCGAAATAGTAGTTTTAATCAGTCTAGGAAGTGATATTGGCATTTCTTTGTTGAGCCAATGATACACTTTTACCATCTAATTGTTGTGTATCTTAGTTAACCCCTTTTATCCTGTAATCCTGTTTTGTTGGCAACTACATTATAAGTCTTACCCTTTTGTTTGAATTGATCATCTGTTGATACCCAATTTTTCCCTATATTATTTTCAAAATGCATATATACTTTCAAAACAATGCATGGGCATCAATTAACATTTCTTCATAATTTTTTGTGATTTTAAAAGATTTTTAATTAATTTGTTCCATCATTTTATTATCTAAATAATTACTAATTGCATCAGAAATAATTCTATAATAATTTTATTGCTTAATTTTTATCATTTATATTTAGATTAAGCTTTAATTATTTTATGCATAATTATATTTACATCTTCAGGTTATAATTGCAATAACTTTGCAATAATAGCCCATGTACGCATAATTACTTTATTTTTACATGAAAATGACTTTTTATATTTTATTATATTAAGTAATTATTTTAAATCATTTTATTCATAAATAGCGTTTTTATCATTTATTGACTATTTTTATAAATTATTTTATTAAACTAAATGGGTATTTAACATATAGCCTCTTTTATGAATTTTTTTCGGACCTTAGCCTAATATCTATCCCAGCCCAATACCTTAATCTTACCCAATAACCCAATTGTTATAACCCACCCCAACCCCAGATTTAATCATGGTCGTTGATCTCAGAAGAACAATGGTCCAGGACAATCTTTTCATTTTTAATTAATCAAACGACCTAAACCCTACTCACTTTTCCAAATCTGCCGCCTTGAAATCCCTTACCTCCTCTCTTCTCTCTCACCCTCCTTCTAACCCGAGCACACCGTCACTGTAAGCCCTTTGATTCATGGGTTCTTTCTTCAATATCAGGCCCTATCCGGCCTCCTATCTCTGCTGGTTGTTCAATTTTTATGTTACCTGAGGATAATCTCAAGAAGCTCGAGCCAGATTTGGTTCAAATCTTTCATGTTCTCAACTAATCTGTCTGTATTCACCCCATGTCTGTGAGTATTATTACTTTTGCATTTTTATGGCTTCAAATCTCCGGTTTAAACCAGATTTTCCACCTCTATTTATTTTTTGTATAAACCTAACTATTTCTGGCCAAATCAGTTCAGACCTCTATAGATCTGAAGCAGTATGAGTTTGTTTGGTATTTTTTCTTTAAGATTCTTCTGTTTTTACTACTATTTTACACCGATTACATTTTCCCTAAAAGCTAGGGTTTCGATTTTTCAAGAGGTTTCTGCAAAAATGATTAAAACGTTTAAATGTTCAACTCTAGTTTTCTTCTTTACTGTCTGACTGATTTCTTTTACTTGAGTTTCATCTCTATGTCTTTATACCTTAGGGTTTTTCATTATTTGACTGCTGGTTATAATGTTTTGCCTGTTTACTGTGGCTCTGTTAATTAAAGTGATTACCTTCTTTACTTGCTTAATTAGGGTTCAAAAATTGTTCTTTCCTTTTAAAACTGATATCTCCTTGATAGATTTTACCTATTCTTTCCTTATGTCCGATTCCTAATTGGTACTACTTGCCTTAATTCTCTTGCTAGCCTGATTTCTGTGTTTTGATTACTAGAACCGACCTATAAGTGATCTCTGGATTTACTACTTACCTTATTTAGCCTCAATCTTGTCTACTGATTTATTTCGTGAAAGATGCTCCTTAATTTAAGTTACACTTACTGTTAACTGACTCCTACTAAACCTAATGGATTGATTGATTGATTTTGCATACCTTATCTTATTTGGTTTTACTCTACTATATGCTATAAAACCTTTCACTATTCTGATTTTAACACACAAGCTCACGCTTACAGACTTAAACTCACACTTTCTTCACTTTACAACTCAAAAAGCTCTCTGTTTTTCCTAAAAAAAACTCTCTTTGTGCTGCTACTCTGGTTTCTGCACTGTTTAGCTGGCTGGAAGCCAAGGCTAAACTCTTTGGATCCAAACTTTCATTACATTCCTGTTTACTTTCTTCCTAACTGGTATGTGTTAGCTTTATTTAACCTATTTCTATTTTATATGTTATGTGATTAGTTTATTTCAACCTCAACCTGCTTCTGTTTGGCACATAATGCTTGTCTGTTTCTTTCTCAACTGCTATATCTCGTTCTGTTTTGCATGTTTATTTCAACCTTAGCATGCTTCTGCCTGATCTATGATGCATGTTTACCTCTCTCTGAAACTAGTATGCTCTAGTTCCTACTACCCTATCCTGTTCTAGGTGTTTGTTTTGTTAGTTATTTCAAACTTCAGCTATGTTTTATGTTTAATACATGCCTATATGATTTCACTTAGTGACAAAGTTAATTAGGTTATCTTTAATAATGTGAAACTCTGTATAATCAGTTGTATGTTCCCTGTCCTGCAAGCATGTGTAGCCAATTTTGTCTGTTAATTTAAGTGCCCTTGCTTTTTGTGAATCGCTTTCAATACTGGTATAAGTACTTAGTTGACTAAGTACTAGTCTGTTTAGACCATGTGCTCTGTTTATTTCTTGGCCNCGGATAAGTTATGAACCAGGTACTTTTACTCAAAACTTGTATATGTACTAAAAAATAGCTTTGTTTGCAACCATATAGTCTGAACTTATTTGCTTCTAAAAATCAAATTATTTTTCTAAAACTGTCCCCCTACCCTTCATATACTATTTTCAAATTGCTACTCTTAGTCATCTAGGTTCCTATCACTTCAATGTGAGCACTGCCTAGGGTCCTTGAGACTCCTCCGAACTCTGACACATTGGGGATGGTCTTCCAATCTTTTATGAACTGTTTTCTAAGTGAGGTTTGGGTGTGAGCATTGTCCGGGGTCCCTGAGGCCCTTGGGAACTTTGACACATTAGAAACCCT
>ML537779.1:41733-59645 GCA_005239535.1 Nicotiana rustica | reverse complement strand
GATAGGCTGACCAAGTCAGCACACTTCATTCCTGTGTCGGTTTCGTATTCAGTGGAGAAGTTGGCAAAGATCTATATGAGAGAGATTGTCAGATTGCATGGTGTGCCCCTATCCATTATATCAGACCAAGGTACTCAGTTTACCTCCCATTTATGGAGAGTATTTCAGCGAGAGTTGGGCACGCAAATTGAGTTGAGCACAACATTTTATCCTCAGACAGACGGACAGTCCGAGCGTACTATTCAAATTTTGGAGGATATGTTGCGAGCATGTGTCATCGACTTTGGTGGTTCATGGGATCACTTCTTTCCCTTAGCGGAGTTTGCCTACAACAACAGTTATCAGTCGAGCATCCAGATGGCTCCTTATGAGGCGTTGTATGGTAGGCGATGTCGGTCCCCAGTCGGATGGTTTGAGCCCGGATAGGCTAGATTGTTGGGTTCTGAGTTAGTCCAGAATGCCTTGGACAAGGTGAAGATCATTCAGGATAGACTTCGTACAGCACAGTCCAGGCAAAAGATTTATGCAGATCGCAGAGTTCGAGATTTGGCTTTCATGATAGGAGATCAGGTGTTTCTTCGAGTCTCGCCTATGAAAGGTGTGATGAGGTTCGGGAAGAAGCGCAATTTGAGCCCTAGGTACATTGGTTTATTTTGAGATTTTGGAAAAGGTAGGAGAGGTGGCCTACAAACTTGACTTGCCACCTCATTTATCAGCCGTACATCCAGTGTTTCATGTATCTATGCTCCGGAGGTACATTGCATATCTATCTCATGTTCTTGACTTCAGCGGTGTCCAGTTGGACAAGGATCTGACTTATGAGGAGGAGTCGGTAGCCATATTAGCTAGATAGGTTCGTCAGTTGAGATTGAAGAGTTATCCTTCGGTTCGTGTTCAGTTGAGAGGTCAGCCTACCGAGGCAGCTATTTGGGAGTCCGAGTTCGATATGAGGAGTCGTTATCCCCATCTTTTCTCAGACTTAGGTACTTTTCTATGTCTGTTCGAGGACGAACGTTTGTTTTAGAGGTGGATATTGTGATGACCCAAAAGGTCATCATGTGTGTATTTGACTAAATCTGTGTTTCGAGGCCCCGAAAGCCTCCATTAATCTCACCTCAATATGCGTGCGCAGCTCGGGCGTGTTGCCGGGAAGATTTTATGTGGAAACTTGATGAAAATGGAATTTTATAATAATTAATAGAATAGAGTTGACTTTGGTCAACATTTTTGGTAAATAGACCCGAACTCGTGATTTGATGGTCCCGGAGGGTCTGTAGGAAAATATGGTACTTGGGCGTATGCCCGGAATCGAATTCCGAGGTCCCAAGCCCGAGAAATGAATTTTTAAAGAAAATTATTTTCTGAAAATAATAAAGGCTTTTGAAAATGATAATTGATGTGAAAATCGTGTTACTGGGCTCGTATTATGGTTCCAGATCTCGGAACAGGTTTAATATATGTTATGTGACTTATCTATGAAATTTGGTGTAAAACGGACTTGAAATGACGTGATTCGGATCAAAATTGGAATACTTAAGCCTTATGAAATTTTAAGAAAATCCTATGAGTTTTGGGGTTTAATCCATTGATTTTGATGATATTTTGGTCATTTAAAGGCTTGAATAAGTCTGTAGGATGATTTGGGAGTCGTGTGTGTTTTAGGTTTAGAGACCCGAGGGCTCGAGTGAGTTTCGGGTAGCTAACGGGGTGCAAAAATGTCAAAATATCTGGTGTTTTGGGTTCAGTTTGTGGTGTCTGGTAATTTATTCTATGCAATATCATGGGAAAGGATGCAATCACATAGAGTTAAGAGGGAGGTCTGGGTCAGGTGTCAAAATGTTCAGTGCGAACGCACCTCAATGGGCATGATCGCGGAGGGTCTAGGATTAGTACTGTGCGAACGCAGGTGGGATGCTGCGAACGCACAGAGGTTAGCATGGGGGCCTGGGGCTGGGTAGAATTGCCCAGTGCGATCGCATAGGTTAAGTGAACCTACCTCTATGCGATCGCACCTCATGTTCCGCGACCACATAGTATTAAAAACGCCCAGTTATATTTTTAACCCCAAAAAAAAATACTATACGGGATTTTCATATTTCCATCACTTTCTCCTTCCTCCAACCTCCATTGAAGACCTCCAAGCCATTTTCTCCTCCATAACCTTTTGGGTAAGTGTTCCTAACACCAATTTCTTCCATTTCCCTTTCCTAATCACTAGAATCTAGGCCTAAAATCCTAGAATCAAAGTAGAATTAAGAGTTTTGGGTAGAGTTAGGGTTTATGGGATTTTGGGTAATTCAACCTCAATTTGGGGTTGGATTTCAAAACAAATTATATATTTGAACTCGTGGGGTTATGGGTGATCGGATTTTGGTCCGAGCCTCATGTTTGGACCGAGGGGGCCCGGGGTCGAATCTTGGTATTTTGGAAGAATGCTAGGAATTGAATATTTAGGCTATGGGGTTGTATTAATGAGTCAATATTGATGTTATTAAATTGATTATGATTAGATATTGTCATTCCGGAGTTGAATTCTAAAGGAAAGGCGGAATTAGAGGCTTGATTGCTATTTTTGGACCCGAGGTAAGTATCTTGCCTAACCTTGGTGAGGGAATAGTTATTGTATGCTATGTGCTAAGTGTTTATCATGTCCAATGCATAGGTGAAGTGACGTGTACCTATGCATTGTGTGTCAAGCATGCCCGTGAGTCTATTTTTGATGAAAACCTTATTATTACTTTCATACTCGTCATCATATGAATTTGTCTCTACTTGGGAGTTGTTTGTTGTTGGAAGACTTGGTCGATTAACTAATGATGTATTGATTTGCTTGAGAACCCATTTGTTAAGGATATATATATATATATATTGAAGAGATTGGTTATAGCTGAGACCCTTGCCGGGTGATTTTGAACTATATTTCCACTATGCTGCACTCCTTACCATTGATATTTGTAATTGTTTTGGTGAGGAAGAGTGTAAAGCACGAAGGGTGATATCGTGCCATGATATTCATTGATCATACCTTACATTGCAAAGTGAGGAAGAGTGTAAAGCACGAAGGGTGATGTCGTGCCATGATTTACATTAATTATAAGCACGAAGGTTAATGTCGTGCCATGATTTACATTGATTACATCATAACATGCATAGTAAGGAAGAGAGTAAAAGCATGAAGGGTGATGTCGTGCCATGATTTACATTGATTACATCATAACATGCATAGTAAGGAAGAGAGTAAAAGCATGAAGGGTGATGTCGTGCCATGATTTACATTGATTACATTGACATACATAATACATCGCATAGTGAGGAAGAGAGTAAAAGCACGAAGGGTGATGTCGTGCCATGTTTCCTGATTATTTCATATCGTACATCGCATTGTGAGGAAGAGAGTAAAACCACGAAGGGTGATGTCGTGCCATTATTTACATTTCTGGTATTTACACTGTTCTCTTTATCGTTCATTTGTTAAATTGCCTTTTCTTGTCTGCTCTTCGTACTCATTTAACTGCTATATCTCATATGTTCCCCTTTAACTGCTCCCGTATCCCCATACTTGTCTGTTTATCTCTTGCCTTGTTTTTCCATGCTTTGGGTTGTAGAATAGGACAGGTTAATGTTGTTGCTATGTCTAGCCTCGTCACTACTTCGTCCGAGGTTAGGCTCGGCACTTAATCAGTACATGGGGTCGGTTGTACTGATGCTACACTGCACTTCTTAATGTTGTGCAGATCCCGCACCCGGACCCCATGGACAGTGTTGAGGGAGTCACCTTCAGTCCACCCCAAGAGTTTCAAGGTATACCCGCTGGCGTTCGTGGGCCTTGGTGTCTCTTCTACCCTTTGGATCTCTTATTGTCTTGCATTTTCCGCTAGTTTCAAAGACAATGATGTATTTTCCTTTCAGACTTGTATTTATCACTCTATAGAGAGTTTGTGAGTGTTGACATCCCAGTTTTTGGGGCTTATGCGACGTTCTTTATTTACTATTTCACTTAGCATTTTTTAATTATTATTCCATTTCCGCTGTTAAAAACTGTAAGGTGTTTTGTTATTCTGTTACGATGGTATCTCAATGTTAGATTAACTGTACACGTTGGCTTGTCTAGTGGGTTCAACGTTAGACGCAAACACGGCCTGAAGGGTTGGATTTCGGGTCGTGACACAATCCTATTGTATTCTTCGATTGAATTGACTAACTAATTTATCTAATTTATTGGTTAACAAGGTTAATATTGCTTATAAGAATCTGTCGAGTTCTTACTTGCCTATTTAAGCTAACCTAACGCCTATACGTCTATGGAATCTGAAATAGCAAGAACACTTTTATAATTCATGTAAATCAACCAAGCAAGGCAATTACGTATATGTCTATCCTAACCGCAAATATGTTCCCCGATGCCCAGGTTCAAGAACTTGCGCTACTCAATCCTATATGCAATCTAGAATTCTCACTTTCGAGTTCTACTCTAGATTCATAGATAGTATTCAATTGGTGATCAAATAATTAAATAATTAAATGTAGGATTGACTAAATAAACCAATATAACAAGGAAATCCAAATCAATATCCGAATAACAATAGTCATCAAAGAACCACAACCCTAGAATGTGAAGTTTAGCTCCACATAGACATGGTAGCAAAACAACAAATACAAAGAAACATAATAATTACAAAGTGTTGTGAAAGAAAAGATGAAACCCAACCTCCACGGCGGCTATGTGCTCTCCTTAGGTCAAAAGTTTGTCAAAAGTCTCAAAAATAACGTTTTTACATGTATTCGTACCAAGTAGGGTGTAATGACCCAAAAGGGTCATCCTGTGTAAATTTAACTAAAACTGTGTTCCAAGGCCCTGAAAGCCTCCGTTAACTCACCTCGATGTGCATGCGCATCCCGGGCGCGTAGCCGGGAAGCTGTTATGTGGAAAATTGATAAAAGGATGTTTTTATAATAATTCTTTAATTAAAGTTGACTTTGATCAACATTTTGGGTAAATGGACCCGGACCCGTGATTTGACAGTCCCGGAGGGTCCTTAGGAAAATATGGGACTTGGGCATATGCCCGGAATCAAATTCTGAGGTCCCAAGTCCGAGAAATGAATTTTTAAAGAAAATTGTTTTTTGAAAAATATAAAGACTTTTGAAAATGAATTTTGAGGTAAAACTCGTGTTACCGGACCCGTATTGTGGTTCCGGAGCCCGGAGCAGTTTTAATATGTTTATTATGTGTTGTTTGTAAAATTTGGTAAGAAACAGACTTGGTTTGACGTGTTTCGAATAAAAAAAATGGAAAATTTGAAGTCTATGAAGTTTGAGAAAATTATATAGATTTTTAAGTTTAATTCATTGTTTTAATGTTATTTTGGTGGTTTAATTACTCGAATAAGTCCGTAGGATGATTTTGAAGTCGTGTCTATATTCGGTTTTGAGCCCCGAGGGCTCGGGTGGGTGTCGGAGTGCAAAAGAGTTGAAAAATCTGGGGTAAGGTAGAGTTTCTGGTGTCTGATGCATTACTCTATGCGATCGCATAGGATTAGCTGCGATCGCATAGCTTGAGTTAGGGGGGAGGGGCTTGTACTCTGTGCGATCACATAAGGGGGCCTGCGACCGCACAATATGTTAGGTGGACCGGGGGGCTAGGTAGGATTTTCCTTCTGCGATCGCATTTAAGCTTCTACGATCGCGGAGCTTAGGAGACCCATCCACTGTGCGATTGCATCTCTCCTTTTGCGATCGCACAGGTATAATTTGTCCAGTGATTTTATTACTTCAAAAACAGAATACATACGGGATTTATTCCCCATTTTCATAAACCCCTTCTTCCCCAAACCCCATAGAGGACCTTTGAAGAGCTCCATCACCATAGCCTCTTAGTTAAGTGATTATAACCTCGTTTTCTTTCATTTTCATTATCAATTATTAGATTCTAGGCTTAAAATAATGGGATTAAAGGGTAGAAATTAGGGTTGTTGGGTAGAGTTAGGACTTTTTGAATTTTTTGGGAATTCAACCTCGTTTTGGGGTTGGATTTCAAAACAAATTGTATATTCAGGCTCGCGGGGGAATGGGTGATCGAGTTTTGGTCCGAACTTCGTGTTTGGACCAAGCGGGCCCGGGGCCGGATTTTTGTATTTTTGGAAGAATGATGGGAAATCTACAATTTGGTTTTGGAATTGAATTATTGAGTCATTATTGATATTATTGAGTCGATTATGTCTAGATACGGTCGTTTCGGATTCGGATTCGAGAGGCAAAGCGGTGTTAGCGGCTTGATTGGCATTCTTGGAGCCGAGTTAAGTGTTTGGCCTAACTTTAGTGAGGGAATAGGTGTTGAGTCGTATGTGCTACTTGTTTTATCATGTTCAATGTATAGGTGAGGTGACGAGCAACTATGCATTGTTTGTCAAGTATGGTTGTGAGTCTATTTTTGGTGAATTACATGTTATTACTCCGATATTTATTGTGTTATGACGTAGTTTCCTTTGGGAAGTTGTTTAATTGCTGAGAATACTTGCTTAAGTACTTGTAAGATGATGTCTCCATCGAGGATCCAATTCATTAAGTTATGTACTCGTAAGAAATTGGTTATAGCTGAGTCCCTTGCCGGGCAATGTTACTATTTTGGTTGATATTCCCCTTGCTGGGTGGTTATGAACTGTATTTCATACTGTTGAATTCCTTGCCAAGTTGTTATCTATTGTTGATTGGGTGAGTAAGAGTGTAAAGCATGAAGGGTGATGTCGTATATCCATTTCATTCATTTCATAGTGAGGAAGAGAGTAAAAGCACGAAGGGTGATGTCGTGCCATGATTTATATTGCTTTCATTTATACATTGCATAGTGAGGAAGAGAGTAAAAGCACGAAGGTTGATGCCGTGCCATGATTTATATTGCTTTCATTTATACATTGCATAGTGAGGAAGAGAGAAAAAGCACGAAGGGTGATGCCGTGCCATGATTTATATTTCTTTCATTTATACATTGCATAGTGAGGAAGAGAGTAAAAGCACGAAGGGTGATGTCGTGCCATGACTTTACATTTAAAAGCACAAAGGAACATGTCGTGCCCATTTATATATTTATTGCATTGTGAGGACGAGAGTAAAAGCACGAAGAGTGATGCCCTGTACATACTTGTTTGAGTTACTATTGTAGCACATACGACTCAACACTTACTCCCTCACTAAAGTTAGGCCAAACACTTGCCTCGGCTCCAAGAATGACAATCAAGCCTCTAACACTGCTTTGCCTCTCGAATCCGACTCCGAAACGACTGTATCTAGACATAATCGACTCAATAATATCAATAATGACTCAATAATTTAATTCCAAAGCCTAATTGTAGATTTCCAATCATTCTTCCAAAAAAACCAAAATCCGGCCCCGGGCCCGCTTGGTCCAAACACGAGGTTCGGACCAAAACCCGATCACCCATTCCCCCAGGAGCTCGAATATATTCAAAAAGCCCTAATTAAACCCAAAACCCCAATTTCTACCCTTTAATCCCATTATTTTAGGCATAGAATCTAATAATTGATAATGAAAATGAAAGAAAACGAGGTTATAATCACTTACCTAAGAGGCTATGGTGATGGAGCTCTTCAAAGGTCGTCTATGGGGTTTGGGGAAGAAGGGGTTTATGAAAATGGATAATAAATCTCGTACATATTCTGTTTTTGAAGTATTAAAATCACTGGACGAATTATACATGTGCGGTCGCGGAAGGAGAGATGTGATCGCATAGTGGATGGGTCTCCTAAGCTCCGCGATCGCACAAGGAAAATCCTACCCAGCCCCCCGGTCCACCTAGCATACTGTGCGGTCGCAGGCCCCCTATGCGATTGCACAGAGTACCAGCCCCTCCCCCAAACTCAAGCTATGCGATCGCAGCTAATCCTATGTGATTGCATAGAGTAATGCATCAGACACCAGAAACTTTACCTTACCCAAGATGTTTCAACTCTTTTGCACTCCGACACCCACCCGAAACTCACCCAAGCCCTCGGGGCTCAAAAACGAATATACACACGACTTCAAAATCATCCTACGGATTAATTCGAGTAATTAAACCACCAAAATAACATCAAAACAATAAATTAAACTCCAAAATCTATATAATTTTCTCAAAACTTCATAGACTTCAAAATTTCCATATATTTTATCTGAAACACGTCAAACCAAGTCCGTTTCTTACCAAATTTTACAAACAACACATAATAACCATATTAAAACTACTCCGGGCTCCGGAATAATAATACGGGCCCGGTAACACGAGTTTTACATCAAAATTTATTTTCAAAAGTCTTTATATTTTTTCAGAAAACAATTTTCCTTAAAAATTTATTTCTCGGACTTGGGACCTCGGAATTCGATTCCGGGCATACGCGCAAGTCCCATATTTTCCTACGGACCCTCCAGGATCGTCAAATTACGGGTCCAGATCTGTTTACCCAAAATGTTGACCAAAGTCATCTTTAATCAAATAATTACTATAAAAACATCCTTTTATCAATTTTCCACAAAACAGCTTCCCAGCTACGCGCCCGGGCTACGCACGCACATCGAGGTGAGATTAATGGAGGCTTTCAGGGCCTCGGAACACAATTTTAGTTAAATTTATACAGGATGACCCTTTTGGGTCATCACGACCACCACCTCTGGCTGGATGAGGGGGTGGGGGTGCACCTGATGCTGGGACCATGGCACGAGAACTCTAATACTGAGAACTACCAGAAGCTCGGGGGCAATACCTGGCAATGTGCCTCGAAACATCACAAGAATAACAAGACCTCTCCTGATGTGGCTGCTGAATCTGGAACTGACCCTGTCGACCCGGATAACCACCCTGGAAGCTCTGAAGCAGTTGTGCACTGATAGGTGCTGGTGGTGCACTAATAGGGGCTGGCGGTGCACTGCGGGATACCTGAAGTGCCGACTGATACGGTCTAGGGGGATGACCTCTGCCGAAAGAATCTCTGCCTCTAAATGAGGCGCCACTGAACCGACCGAAATGACGAGGTCTCTTGTCAGCCCCCTGACCACCACCAAGTGAAAAAATCATCTCAATCCTCCTGGCCACATTGGCCGCATCCTGGAATGAAATATCAGTACCTGACTCCCTGACCATCTGAAGTCTGATGGGCTGCGCTAAACCCTCAATAAACCTCCTCACTCTGTCATGATCAGTGGGGAGTATCATAATAGCATGCCTGCATAGAGTGATGAACCTGGTCTCGTACTGAGTGACAGACATAGAGCTCTGCTGGAGACGCTCAAACTACCTCCGGAGATCCTCTCTCTGAGTAACTGGAAGAAACTTCCCCAAGAATAACTCGGAGAACTGAGCCCAAGTCAAAGGTGCAGACCCAGCTGGTCTGGTCAAGCAATAGTCTCTCCACCAAGTCTTGGCGGTACCAGACAGACAAAATGTGGCAAAGTCAACTTCATTAGACTCTACTATGCCCATGTTCCGATGAACCTCATGATAACTGTCCAAGTAATCCTGGGGATCCTCTGATGGTGCACCAGTGAAAGTAGTAAGGAATAACTTGGTGAATCTATCCAATCTCCATAGAGCATCTGCTGACATAGTTGCTCCCTCAATTGCCGGTGCCACAATACCCGGCTGAGCTACTCCGCCTGTCTGAGGTGTCGGAGTCTGAAACTGAGGATCTAACTGCTCTGGTGTGCGAGTAGTAGGATTTTGGGTCCCTCCCCCAGCATGGGAGACGGCTGGTGCAGTAGGAAGAAGACCGGCCTGAGACACACTCTCCATAAGTCCCACTAGGCGGACTAGAGCGTCCTGAAGCACCGGGGTGGCAATAAACCCCTCTAGAACCTGAGCTGGTCCAACTGGGACTGTCTGAGCGGGAATCTCCTCGGCAAGCTCAACCTGAGGATCCTCCACTAGGTTTGCTGCTCTAGGCAGAGCCCTGCCCCGGCCTCGGCCTCGACCTCGGTCCCTCGTAGGAGCTGTGACAGGAGTATCGGGCTGCTGATCGGAACCTGGGGTAGTACGCGTCCTCGCCATCTGCGAGAGAGTAGAATAGAAACTCAATTAGTATTTAGAACACATATCGCATGACAGAGAAGAAGAAATGTGGAGCTATTCCTAACTTTGCAGCCTCTGGGGGATAAGTACAGACGTCTTTGTACCGATCCCTCAGACTCTACCAAGTTTGTCCATGAGTTGTGAGACCTAAGCAACCTAGTTCTCTAATACTAACTTGTCACGACCCGAAATCCCAACTTCAGGTCGTGATGGCGTCTAACGTTGAACCCGCTAGACAAGCCAACGTTTGAGTTAATTTACTAACTTTCTTTACTTAAGTCATTTAAAAGTGAAACAATTAACATAAACAATTAATAATCATGCGGAAGCTGCGAGTCTATATATTAATATAATAATTGTCACATAATTCCCGTACATAATCCCCCAGATTTGGTGTCACAGAATCTCACGAACTGTCTAGGATTACTATAACAAGAGTCTGAAATGAACAATACAATTGTCTGTGATAACAAGATAAGATAGAAACGTAAAGATAGAAGGTGACGCCAAGGTCCACGAACGTCTTCGGAAATACCTCGGTGTCGCCTTTATGGACTGAAAGATACTCCCTATAACGGTGCCCACTGGGTCCGGCTGTGTAATCTGCACAACATAAAGAAGTGCAGGTGTAGCATCAGTACAACCGACCCCACGTACTGAGTAAGTTCAATGTATAGGTGAGGTGACGAGCACCTATCCATTGTTTGTCAAGTATGGTCGTGAGTCTATTTTGGTGAATTACATGTTATTACTCTGATATTTATTGTGTTACGAAGTAGTTTCCTTTGGGAAGTTGTTTAATTGCTGAGAATAATTGCTTAAGTACTTGTAAGATGATGTCTCTGTCGAGGATCCAATTCATTAAGTTATGTACTCGTAAGAGATTGGTTATAGCTGAGTCCCTTGCCGGGAAATGTTACTATTTTGGTTGATATTCCCCTTGCTGGGTGGTTATGAACTGTATTTCACACTGTTGAATTCCTTGCCAAGTTGCTATCTGTTGTTGATTGGGTGAGGAAGAGTGTAAAGTACGAAGGGTGATGTCGTGTATTCATTTCATAGTGAGGAAGAGAGTAAAAGCACAAAGGGTGATGTCGTGCATTGATTTATATTGCTTTCATTTATACATTGCATAGTGAGGAAGAGAGTAAAATCACGAAGGGTGATGCCATGCCATGATTTATATTGCTTTCATTTATACATTTCATAGTGAGGAAGAGAGTAAAAGCACGAAGGATGATGCCCTGCCATGACTTTACATTTAAAAGCACGAAGGAACATGCCGTGCCTATTTATATATTTATTGCATTGTGAGGACGAGAGTAAAAGCACGAAGGGTGATGCCGTGTACATACTTGTTTGAGTTACTATTTCATGTTGACTTGTTTCTTTTGTAATGTTGGTTGTTCAGTTATTCACCTTTGATTCTCACTTGTTACCCCCATTAATTGTCCTCGTATTACCATGCTTAACTACTTATTTCTTTCTATTTTCTCTGGTATATATTATAGAACTGTACAGGTAAATTGTTGTTGTCGTGTCTAGCCTTCGCCGAGGTTAGGCTCGGCACTTACTGAGTACATGGGGTCGGTTGTACTGATGCTACACCTGCACTTCTTTATGTTGGGCAGATTACGCAGCCGGACCCAGTTGGCACCGTTAGAGGGAGTATCCTTCAGTCCATACAGGCGACACCGGGGTAGTTCCGCAGACGTTCGTGGACCTTGGCGTCACCCTCTATCTTTTCGTTTCTGTGTTATCTTGTTATCACAGACAGTTGTATTTTTCATTTCAGACTCTTGTTGTAGTAATCCTAGACAGTCCGTGAGATTTTGTGACACCAATTCTGGGGGATTATGTACGGAAATTTTGTGACAATTATTATATTAATATATAGACTCGCAGCTTCCGCATTATTATTAATTATTTATGTTCATTGTTTCACTTTTAAATGACTTAAGTAAAGAAAGTTAGTAAATTAACTCAAACATTGGCTTGTCTAGCGGGTTCAACGTTAGACGCCATCACGGCCTGAATGTAGGATTTCGGGTCGTGACATAGGGTCGGGCCCAGACGAAAACACCTTCTCCCACGCGAAATAAGAAAATAACTTTGTAAAAATTGCACAGGTGCGCCACATGGGATGACGCGGGGTGATAGTGGACTTTATCAGGAACCTTGCAATTTTGAGGCAGGAGTAAAATAGGCAGTCGCGGCGCGCTACACGCCATCCCACGCACCCTGTTGTGGGAATTTGGAAAAATAGAAAACATGAAAGTTATAGCCCTTTTAAATAGCTTTCCAACGATATATCGTTAAGCCCTAACGTATTTTTGAGCAAAAAGTTATGTGTATTTTATGTACCAATGTGCAGTATGCCTGCTCGATTCTTCTTCGTTTCGTTCTTAAAATGCACTATCATCCATTGATCCGCGAACACGATCCCAACTTAGTCCTTGGGATTTTACTCAGACTTCAAGGCTCCAGATAACTTGAATTTATTCCATAACATCTACATAGATCGGAATTACTCCTATAAGGCATAAAACACACATTTAGTGCAACACACTAGCGATTAAAGTTCAAACTCAATTAAAGTGCAATAAATTAGATTGTAATAAGTGACTAAAATATCCAATTATAGCCTTTCTCTCATTTATTTTTCTTTGTTGCTCATCTGTTGTCTTTCGTGATCAATTGTTAATTACTTACTAATTTTTTATAATTAATCATAGTTGATAATCATTCAATCAAGTATTAATTATCCTGGATAGTAATTAACTAACGATTATTATTCAAATACTGTTTAAATTCAATCCCAGTGTAGACGATAATTTAACTATACTATCTCTGACTAGCGAGCAATAATTTTGTGTTGTGTTTTGCACCCGTTAGTGACGGTCCGCAAATGCGATCTTGGATGGGAGCATGGGAGATCGTACGTGCGTGCATGTTTCCGCAAAACCTGATGAGCTTTTGCAAGGAAGGAACCGCACAAGCGAGATGTGGCTGGGGGGTTGTGGACAAGAATTGATCATCAAAACTCAAGATTGCACCCCGGACCCCAACTAAAAGTGCGTACAAATCCAAAAATATCATACGAATCTACCAGAATCGTCAAAACACCGATCCGAGGTCGTATACCAAGAATATTGACTGCGGGTAACTCAAATGCCATTTTAAGCCAAAAATCACGTTTTCTTCAAATTTTTACGTAAAAACGACACGGATCACACACACAAATCAAGAAACATCCAATGAAGCTAATAGAGGTCTTGGAACAAGGAAACAAAGGCTAGTGCTCAAAAAGACCTATCGGGTCGTCACATACATGCATCATAGTTAACTTTCTAATGCATCAACTAGGTAATTCATTTACTTGATATGCATCTAGTTTACTCTTTTTTTTTCCCAACAATTACAGGGCATAGGTCAGTTTTTTTTTGGACAATCTATTTTTGCGTTTGGTAAGGCCTACAAGAATTCATGACAATGACCCAAATGAGAATGTAAACATTTGCTAGGTAGTCTCTAAATGAATGAAACGTGCTGATTTTTTTTAAAACTTTTATACCTTTGCTTAATTTAACTGTTTACAACAAGAATAAAAACCAGTCACATAGTATATAAAAGCACTTCTCACTATATATAAAACACACCACTTACAATCTATATCCAGGTGATGCTACAACCTTATAATTTCAATAAAGATCAAAATCTATTGCATACATTGAAATTCTTTAGATGAGATGACATTGATGATGCGCTGTGCGACATAATAATATGCTTTTTCTGTAAGATGTATACCATCCCAGTGCAAATATTTTGCAGAATCAGAACAAGCTTGAACTTCAGATGTTCCACAAAGAATATCATCATCATAATTATACTGGCCTCCAACTCCACAGCACGCTTTGAGTATGGATTTCTTATTGAATCCAAAATAGTTGGGGCGCTCCAGAATTGATTTCACAGCAGCATAATAATCTATATAATTAATCGCAACGTTCGAATATTCAAGTTTTAGTATAGATAGAGCCCTCTCCAAATAATCATTGTGATACATGACTAACTCATTGTAGGCTTTCAAACAACCAAACTCATCATAATCTTCATAATCCAAGCTTGAGAACATGGTAAGGTAATAGGGGAAGCAACCCAGAGGAAAAATCCCTGGAACAACTATACGTTTTGCCCCGTATCTGATCACTTGTTTAATACCTTTTACAATGGCCTTGACTATATGTGGGACAAAAGTTTTAGCTTCTTCAATGGATTTTCCCTCTGAAAATACTAGGTAAAAATCATTTCCTCCAAATTCACCAAACATAAAAAGAGATTTTCCAAGAACTTTTGAACACTTTTGTCTAGTATGGCATGTGGTTTTTAAGTAAGTTGTCAACCAACGAAGTTGAGATTTAAGTGGCCTGTTGTCTTTTGACATGGTAATATTTCTAGCTACATAAAAAGGATCATTTAAAACTGTAGCTCCTCCTACTGCGCAGTTTACTCCATGGCTAAAATTAGCTTGTTTGACCATGTAAGGATTGAGAAATGGAAGCTTAAGAGACATAGCAATATAGTCTATAACGAGACGGCCGTCGGTGAATCTGCCAGTGGGTTTTCCAAAGAACTTTTCACCATAAGGAAGATGGTCTGCACGGTAAGATGATCTTACATTTGATATACGGAATCGATTTCCAGTATCTGCGAGTGAATCGCCAACTTGGAAAATGTATTCATATGGGCAACTGTTGTTATTATTATTAGCAGCATAAGCAAAACTCAAGGAAGATACAGCTACAGCTAAAAGGAAAAAAGAAGTTGGAACTAAAGAAGCCATTTGCAATATGCATACGTATGATAAAGGCGAGGTAATATATATTTAAAGATGGGGCTTTTGAAATCTTCTTCAAGTTATAGGTGGTTAGGATATCCTTATTGCTTTTTCTTCTTTCTATGATATTCATATTGATGTCGTTTTTGAAAGAAAAGCAAAAATTGTTACCGCAACATCTTAAATAAAACGTAAAGATCTTTCCTATGCTAAAAAGCTTTTTAGGTACTTTTCAGAATAAATGACATATTTTTATATTTGAAAATATTTCAACTTTAAACTATGTAATTTAAGCTTTTATAATCATACAAATGTCATGGTCCCACAAAACTTTTACTCCTTAATTTTTTAAGACCACATGTTTCAAAAGTATACTTCTTTTTTCTTAAACTCAGTATCGAGTCAAACTATCTCTTCTAAATTGAAATAGGTACTTAGAATTAGCCCATGACAAACTATTAGTATCATTAATTCATTACATATTACATTAAGTATTACTCAAAGAATTTTTAATAAAAAAAATAAGAAAGAAAAGTAGAACTCGTAGTTAAAGTCCATTTGGACTTATCTTTCTTAAAAAGGAAGAATGAACGGAATTCAAGGATAATCAACGCATTTCAAGGGCTTGGGAAAGGAAAGATATCCTTACAGTCCACTAACAAATCACGAAATCAAGGAGAAAGTTCAAAAGGGTCTCCATATTGGCATATTCCTCCGTGTGGCGACATGGGGGCGAAAAAAAGGAAAGAGAGGGATGGGGTTAACCCCTCACAAGACTTAAGACCTCTATCCTTTTGAATTTTCCTATCTCTAGCATTATAGCTGTTTGTTCAAATTGTCGATAAATCTGCATTTTCCTTTAAATAGATGAAACTCTTATTGAATTGAAGTTCCTCTTAGGTAGTACTCCCTATGTCGCGATTTATATGATATTATTCGCTTTTCGAGATGCAAACTTCTTAATTTTAAATGCATATTTGATTTTCTCGAAATGAATTTTACATACTTGAAAATTACGTAAAAAATACTATAAATCACAATAATTAATAACTCTGAATATTTAAAATGCATATGAAAAAATTACTATAAAAAAATCCGAATATCTTCACATAGTAAATTGAAATGGAGGGAACAATATTTAAAAAGACACTCAAAATCATTTGATAACAACCAAAAGAAGTTGTTAAGAAACAGTGATCATGCAAAAAGTGAAAAGAAAATCTATTAAATTCGTTACCTGTTTAAGTAAACTTGCTTTCCTCCAAATAAATTTTAACTTCAATTCATCCTTTAAAAGAAGATATTATTATGAAATTAAGGGTGAAAGTCATATTTTTCCTTGAATTTTGTATAAACATGAAATTCTCCTCCAATTTTAGATTACAAATGTCCCCCGGTCCTATCTCAAGATCCATTTATTGACCGGAGATGCTACACAAACGTAATGTCTCTTTTTACTCTTTAGATCGATGATCAGTCTTACATTTTCATTAAAGGGTTTTTTATACATATAGCCGGTCATATTAATTGTTTACTTTTTCTAGCCATATATATAGATTATACATTGATTATACACAATTATAAACATTTAATACATAAATTATGCATATAATTTATGTAATAAATACATAACTACATATGATGTGTGAATGAGTTGCTTTAAGTTGTTGGAGATTCTATGTGCATGTTTTAAAGTTTCTCGGGTTGAGACCGAGAAATTCGGAGTAAATAAGGGCTGAAGTACCCAAATTTATTTATGTTGCAATGGCTGTAGGGGAGGCTTAGTTACATTTTTTTTGCTCCATAAATGTTGTTTGATCAGCTATATATAAAGGTGATTCTAATAATATAAATGAAAAGGAAAAAAAAATTCAATATGATACAAAATTTTTCACAAAGGAGAGACTGATCAGTCATAGACCAAAATAGCTTTTGTGTAACATCACCGTTCAACTGTTGAATCTTGAAATAGGATGTAGGCGGACATCTGAAATCTAAAATTGGAGGGAGTGTCAATTTTGTTGGGATTTTAAGTATTTAATGATATATTAATGCTTAAAATGGGTGAATGGGAAATGGAGGGGAAAATAAAATATTTGAGTAATATTTGAGTTTCCCTCCTTAATTGTCCCATATAGGAAGAGGAAAAGACTTTTGATGGGTATATAAGAAATTGCTCTTCTTCTAGCTAATAAAGAGTTGAGAAGAAAGCAAGCCTCGCGCCGTCGTCGCTCGCTCGCTCGGATTCGGATTTATATACTAATTTCTGAGTTCTCCTCCTTCTGAACTTTGAGGGTTTTAATACAACAAAAAATAAGATCTTTTGGGTTAGTGAAACTCTAGCTTGATCAATAATAGTTATTAATGTTTAACTATATATAAGTTGTTCATGATATTTTAATTATGGTAAATCAATATGATAACTAAATAATGATATGTTTTATGTAATTTTAGATTATCGAAATACCATTTCAAATTCAAAAGAGATATAAATAATCTTCACTTATGAATTTGAAAGAACAAAGATATGATTGACACATTATTTCAATAACACATAATAAAAAAGTGATACAGTCTATTATTTTAAAGTAAATAAAAATGAATGCACTTTATAGTTCTATTAAATATTATATTCCATGAGAGAATCTCAAATATTTCTAGACATCTTTTAAAAAAAATTCTATATAAAGCCTTAAGAGTATATATAAAAAATTATATATTTATATGTCGGTTTGGTTCGAGTATTTTTACTCAATACCAAACCAAACCTAGTCAGGTTTTTTAATAGGTTTGGTTTTCTGGTTAGGTTTGTACACCCCTACTTCTAATTGGTTGCATGCAAAATGCAAAGCATATCAGATAAAATTAATGATAAATGATAAAACATGCATGATTTTGGGTATAGCTTCATATCATTTTGTATGTGAGTTGTGGGATATTACATGTTTATAAACATAAAATATGCTCATTACATGTTTATTGTGTGTAGGAATGAATTTGGATGGAAGTTGGCAAGAATT
>ML537779.1:11878-25488 GCA_005239535.1 Nicotiana rustica | reverse complement strand
TTTGGGGGGGGGGGGGGTTTCTAATCGCGTGTAATTCATGAAATTCATTCTCTTTGAATCATTACTTAATAGAAGGCTTAAACATCATCCCCTTATCAATCAAAATTACACCCTAATTATACTTCCAGGGCAACATTCTATCACTTCGAAGTGCTCCTAGTCATAGACTCCTTTAAGTTCATTCAGGCTATATTGACCTTTCTATAGCTTACGGAAACCATCAACTCTCTTCTTTTCATTGGCTTAATCCTGAGGCCTTACCTATTCTTGTCACCTGTTTCACTCACCTTTTCTTATCCTTACTTATATATACCTGAAACCTTGTCGCTCTTCCATACTTTAGTTTACGACCTACACATATCTATTTGTACTACTCGCAATCTTTCTTTAACTTTCTGGCACCATAGATTGTTTTTCGTGCCATGTCAGTTTCTTTAAATGTGGGTAATTACTTTTCCTAGTCGCTTTGCCACTTGCTGCCTGGATACATGGCATATTTTCACGACCCCAAATCCTAACCGGTCGTGATGGCGCCTATCGTGGAACTAGGCTAGCCAACACTTCTAATTTTCACATTTTTCTTTTCAAATATCTCAATTTATTTTCAACGATTCATAATACGCATATAAATTTCGAAATCTTTATACAAAACAATCAAGCTAACAGTCTACAACCGTCCCCAAGACCCGAAGTCAACATGTCATGAGCATCTACGAAATAAACTAACTCTGCTATTGTCTTAAATAAAGTCTATGAATCAAATACTGATACTAAATAAGGAAGGGAAATGGAGAAGCTACGGACGCTGGGCAGCTACCTCGAAATCCAAAAGCTGATGATGAATGAAACTCGGATGACTACTGCTCCGAACCAGTACCTGGATCTGCACACAGGGGTGAATGGAGTAGTGATGAGCACGCCAACTCAGTAGTAATGAAAATAAATCACAGTCTGAGAAATACGAAACACACAGCACATATACACCAATTCACAAAAACAGTAAAACACCAAGTCACCATAAAGTATTCATCAAATACATAAGTTCGAAAACCAATTTCCAGAAATCCTTTGAAACAAGTATAATTTCAGTATATCTCAATAAAACTCTCGGTAAAAATCAGTTTGAAAAACAAAGTGAATCATAGTCAAAAACTCAGCAAAATCATCATAAATCTGCCCCTCGGGCCATAATCATTTCTCATAACAATCTCAGTATCAGCCCATCAGGCAACCTCATAGTCACTCAGTATCAACCCATCAGGAGACCTCACAGTCACTCAGTATCAGCCCATCAGGCAACCTCACAATCACTCAATATCAGCCCATCAGGCAACCTCACAATCACTCAGTATCAGCCCATCAGGAAACCTCACAATCACTTAGTATCAGCCCCGCGGGCAACATCACTCATTAGGTACCTGCGCTCACTAGGGGTGTGTATAGACTCCGGAGGGGCTCCTACAGCCCAAGCGCTATAACAAGCCACATCATGGCATAAATCACTCACAACATTGGACCTCGGCCTCTCTCATATCATATCATCCTCACAATTTTGGCCTACAACCACACTCAGTCAAACACTCTCAACATGCCCTTCAGGCCATAAATATAACGGGTTCTCGACCCAAAAACAGTGTTTCATTTTCAATGAATAGTATCAAAATACTATGAGTGTCAAAACAATTATCAAGGAAAGACTGAGTGAAAATCATAACATATTAAGTGAGGAAAATAGTAAAAACAGCCCCCAAGGGGTAAACAGATCGGCACTAGGCCCCAAACATGGCTTAAAACCCAAAAATCAAATATATATCGATACTATTAAGCATATGCTTAAATATCGGTTTCGCAACTCATTAGTTGCCTCAAAAGGAATATATCTCCAAAGTTCCAATCTTTGCATTCCAAAATCCGTGAAAGGATGTAAAGTCCGGGGTTTCATACCCTCAGGACATGATTTAAAGACATTACTTACCTCAAACTAGCCCGAAAGCTATTCCGCAATACGCTTGCCTTTCGAACCAACTTCCGAATGCTCCAAATCTACCAATTTCAGATTTTTATCATCAAATTATTCTTAAGGAATGAATTCCATTTGAAAAATACCAATTTTAGCTCAAAATTCGAAATTAGCCAAAACCTGACCCCCGGGCCCGCGTCTCGGAACTCAAAACCTTTTATACCAAAATGTTCTTCGTCATCTCACGAGTCCGTACATATAAAGAACGCTAAAATCGGTGTTCGTTTGACCCTTCAAATCGATCCCTACAGGTCTCATAATCTCAAACCCTAACTCCCCCTTTTTCTACTGATTTTCATGTATTAAACACTGATACTATGTTCCTTAATTACCCATAATCGAGTTTTAAGGTCCAAAATACTTACCTTTATGAAGAACACTGATTTTCCCTCTTCAAAATCGCTTCAAAAGCTTCTTCCTGTTAAAAAATGGTGTAAAGGTGGGTATTGGTCGCGGAAGGGTTTAATTATATACTGTTCAGTTGTTACTCATTGCGAACGCGGACCATCACGTGCATTCGCACAACACTGGTTTTCCTTCCCCTTCGCGATCGCGGACGCTCGCACGCGTTCGCACAACATTAACCGTCAGCCCTCCCCCACGCGTGCGATCGCACCCTCATGTACGCGACCGCACTGGACCCCTCTCCCCTTCTCCACGATCGCAGGCCTCTGATGGCAATCGCACAACACAAAATGTGCCTGCCTCAATTTAACGCTCCGCGATCGCACAAATTCCTATGCGATCGCAGTGAATAAAGGTTTGCTGTAAAAACACCAGAGAAACATCAATATTTTTAAGTCCAAAAGATTCTGTTGGCCACCTGAAATCAATCCCGAGCCTCTCGGGACCCCAACCAAATTTACTAACCCATCATAAATGATCATTAAAACTTAGTTGCACTCTCAAAACACTAAATATAACCTCAAAACACAAAAATCACATCGGATTCAAGCCTAAGAACTTTGATATTTCTAAAATCCACCAACGATGCCGAAACTATCCAAAACAACTCCGATTGACCTGAAACTTTGCAGACATATCCAAAATGACATTACGAACCTGTGCCAACTTCCGGAATTCCATTCCGACAGCCTATTTTCCGCTGCCGACCGGAAATCGCCCAAAACTAACTTTCGCCAATTCAAGCCTAATTTACACCGGACATCACAAAATTATTCTGAACACACTCCTATGTCCCAAATCACCTAACGCAGCTATCCGAGCCATAAAATACGCATTCCGAGGTCGTTTACCAATAAATCAACTCTCGGTTGACTTTTTCAACCTTAAGGCTATTTTTCAAGACTAAGTGACTAAACTCTCATTATAACCATTCCGATTTCAAGCCTACCAACTCTAACACATCAATATCAGTGTAACCAACCTATGACAAGGCAATAACAGTAATTATAATGCAAATTCTATGGAAAGACCGTCCGGGTCGTTACATTCTCCCCCACTTAAACACACGTTCGTCCTCGAACATTTCTAGAGTTGTTCCACACACCACCAAAATTGTTGTGTAACCTACCATACACACATTCTGAGGTGATTCCACGTCACCTTACCCCATATAGGTCTAATAACACAACACAGTTAAAATTTCGAAGTCCGATCTTGACCCATAAACCTTAGAACTAAATTTCCACTTCTGAGTCCATTCACAAGATCAAATTTCCACGACTATAAGCTGAAATAGTCTAAACACGCTGTATCAAGCCATATCCGCAACATAAGAGGAAATCACATAATATACCGCATGACTCAACAGTCATAGCGATGACTCCTAATCCCACTCGCTGCTTATAACAACCCAATACCGGTAAATAAACCTCTTATCAAATAAAACCTCGCTTAAACACCTTCATATGGTGCCGATAATGAAAGAAACACGTAGAAACTAGTAACCATTCGTATGATCAGCATCACTACCACTATACCATCCAGAGCCATAACTTGTGCAACTCGTGCACTCAATAACAACATCCCAAAAGCTCAATTTATAAAATAAGGAAGACTCACACGAGAGGACTATCCTTCCATTTCTCCTGCCATTACCACATCATGCTAAAAGTGTGATACACATCGTGAAATTATATCACACAAACTCGACACCAAGGATCATACCTCTACCTAACTGAGCTGCAAAGCGTGATCCCATCCAAATGCCGGACCACATAAAATACTCCAAGCCACCTTGCTCAAAATCATTAACCATGCGAAATTCAACATCAAGTACTCAAAGTGCATTACCATAACCACGGGGGAAATCGGACAATACCATGCCACCCGAACCAGCAATAACATAACCAACACGTCTCAATCTTGTAGCACCCAATTACTTACCTTACTCAAATCTAGCTAATAAGCCCAATTAGAACTGCACCCCATGCACATACAACCAATTATCACAACTCCTCGAACACTGAAAGGTAACTCATAGATCACTCCAAAGCACAAATAAGATCAATGATAATCAAATGGTACATCCCTCAACAATAGCAATTTGGGGTCAACAATTCTGACTCGTGTAGAACACACACCCATACTGGCCTACTAATAATTATATTCTAAATCACTCTGGTCATCCACAACAGGTAGATAACTTTCCAAAGGTTCATAATGACTGAATCATGACCTATACTAACACCCTACTAGCTCTGCTCACATCCTCGTAGTTCACAACTACAAAAATAATATGTTCATGAAAACTCCCAGTCTCAAAATCCATGAGGCACACCAATTACCATATCTGATCCCAATTCCACCACCCAAATATATAACACGCCCCTAATACTTTATCATTCCACGAGGGATACCCCCATAATTCCTCTGTGTCACAAAGAAACCTTGAATATCGGCAGTCAATCCAACAAGAGAGTGTCGTAACACCAATGAAGCACCCTTAACTCAATACATTGCCTTAAACACATTGTCCTTTATGAATGTATACCCTCATCCAGCCATCCAATAGTGGTATCCTTTGCTTAATCATCTGAAACTGCCAGTTCTGACCTTCCTTCCAGAACTGAACTGTGATCTCACATATGCCACTCTCCACTATACATAAAATACTGCATACGCCATGCAATCCTATGATAAATATGAGAACTTCATGCTCCCTTCCTAGCCACAATAACTACGTACCCAACTAGCCAAAAACTTTACATTGATCCCGTTTAGAAGCAAAATCACTATACATCACATGGCCCTCGCGCCAGTAGAAATATACATCTCCAACCGTGGTAGAAACCATCAAGAACTCTCCGAATCCCATTTGTACAACACCAAAATGTCAGGACTGAATCCCTTGAACTCAACCAAGCTACGCATGCCACCAAATTCCAAGAGGATTGCTAAGAAACACCTGTAACAACTCATTACCTTATAAACACCCGAAGAACTAATCATATCCCTCGTTTATCATGCCGATCCGACCTACTACCATCTGTCCTATTTATTTAAGTTCCATCTGACTTACCTTCGAACTGATCTTCTTCTTGTCATAATACCGCATTCTTAATCAATACTCACCCCACGAAACCCGAGCATAAAAATATACCGTCTAAGGCTCATAAGCCGCTGAATACTCCCTCAATTATCCCCAAATGCACCACATTAGAAATACTTAGGTTGAAGAGACTTCCTGCGAATTTTAAAGTTATTACCTTCACTTTCCTGATACTGATGGATAGAATCCATGATAACACAAATACACCACAAGCCTTGGAACCTTCCACGTAAATCTCAGTTCTAGCCCTTCTCACACCTTGAAGATCCTCAATCGCTACATATAGACTTGAATCCGTCTTAACCATTCTCGAACGTCATTTACTCTACACAAATTTCAATTACAGTAACAAAGTAAACAGAACGACCTGACCCCGCTTGCAATCCATATACTAGGAAAGTAATCGACACCTTTGAAGCAACAATCACACTCATACATTGCACACTCTACACTTACCAGTACAACTCTATCATACAATGAATTCCACTACCCGTAAAGTACATTACAACCTGTATCGAAGAAATTTCCATTACTCGAGTCATTCCCCAACTCCACCTCTGCAGGTCATAACTAATTCACCAATATACCTCGAACCGAAACCAATACAACACATAATCGTGTAATCAACTTATCATTAGCGAACTCCCCCACTTGGATCAAAGCCAAAGATCAAGATAAACAATAACTCATGATGCCCACACATTATCACTGCCACCATACTGTGGTGAGGTTCAACTAAATCCTCTATAAAATTATATGACCCAAACCATCTAACACTCAAATCAAATGCAAATCTTGCATCCACCATTGCAATGGTCATGCCAACTCCCACGAGCGTTCTAAACTCAAATTACAACATACATCATTTACTAATAGAGAGAACTTACTACAGATAAACATAAGGGTCACACACCTCAGGACAACCCGCAGGAGATACCCCTTCCTGCTTAACCTCAAAATGATATCTCCCTATACACTTCCGAAAATCATATCTATCACGCAATCACTATACCTTCCTACATTAGAACACAACAACTGCCTGCCCCCAAGATAACCCATTTAGTGGTATAAGAACCTGAAGTTGATGGCAATACTAACACTGGGGTTGTGCTCAAGGAATTCTTGAGCTTCTGGAAGCTCTACTCACACTCGTTTGACCACATAGATACCTTCACTGGATACCACGTGTCCCAAGAATGCTACTGAACTGAGCCAAAAACTCACACTTCGAGAACTTCGCACAACGTTTCTCCTCCCTATATCCTTGTAATACCATCATCAAATACTGAGTATGCTACCCCTGGCTACGGGAGTACGCCAGGATGCCATCAATGAACACAATAATAAATGAGTTATAACACAGCTGAATAAACGCTAATCAAATACATAGACGTTGTTGGGGCATCGGTCCGCTCAAAAGACAACACGGGAACTCAGAACATAACAGGAAAACCCACTTCACTCCACAACTAAGCTACACGAGAGGTCCTTAAATACTCATAAGTCGAAGCCATATTCGAATACATGAAAGGAATTCAAAGAGTTACGCTTTTGGCTAAATAAGAATGGATTCGCACGACAATAATTTAAGAATGTGGGATGTTTCCTAAGGGTTCTGCAGCCTCTCGAAGATAAGTACAGACGTCTCCTACCGATCTGCAAGACTCTACTAAACCTGCTCATGACCGTTGAGTCCTATGTAACCTAGAGCTCTGATACAAACTTGTCACGACCCCAAATCCTAACCGGTCGTGATGGCGCCTATCGTGGAACTAGGCTATCCAACACTCCTAATTTTCACATTTTTCTTTTCAAATATCTCAATTTATTTTCAACAATTCATAATACACATATAAATTTCGAAATCTTTAAACAAAACAATCAAGCTAACAGTCTACAACTGTCCCCAAGACCCGGAGTCAACATGTCATGAGCATCTACGAAATAAACTAACTCTGCTATTGTCTTAAATAAAGTCTATGAATCAAATACTAATACTAAATAAGGAAGGGAATGGAGAAGCTGCAGACGCTGGGCAGCTACCTCAAAATCCCAAAGTTGATGATGAATGAAACTCGGATGACTACTGCTCCGAACCAGTACCTGGATCTGCACACAGGGGTGCATGTAGTAATTATGAGTACGCCAACTCAGTAGTAATGAAAATAAATCACAGCCTGAGAAATACGAAACACACAACACAGATACACCAATTCACAAAAACAGTAAAAACACCAAGTCACCATAAAGTATTCATCAAATACATAAGTTCGAAAACCAATTTCCAGAAATCCTTTGAACAAGTATAATTTCAGTATATCTCAGTAAAACTCTCAGTAAAAATCAGTTTGAAAAACAAAGTGAATCGTAGTCAAAAATTCAGTAAAATCATCATCAATCTGCCCCTCGGGCCATAATCATTTTTCATAACAATCTCAGTGTCAGCCCATCAGGATACCTCATAGTCACTCAGTATCAGCCCATCAGGCAACCTCACAGTCACTCAGTATCATCCCATCAGGCAACCTCACAATCACTCAATATCAGCCCATCAGGAAACCTCACAATCACTCAGTATCAGCCCATCAGGAAACCTCACAATCACTCAGTATCAGCCCCGCGGGCAACATCACTCATTAGGCACCTGCGCTCACTAGGGGTGTGTATAGACTCCGGAGGGGCTCCTACAGCCCAAGTGCTATAACAAGCCACATCATGGAATAAATCACTCACAACATTGGACCTCGGCCTCTCTCATATCATATCATCCTCACAATTTTGGCCCACAACCACACTCAGTCAGATACTCTCAACATGCACTTCAGGTCATAAATATACCGGGTTCTCGACCCAAAAACAGTGTTTCATTTTCAATGAATAGTATAAAAATACTCTGAGTGTCAAAACAATTATCAAGGAAAGACGGAGTGAAAATCATAACATATTAAGTGAGGAAAATAGTAAAAACAACCCGCAAGGGGTAAACAGATCGGCACTAGGCCCCAAACATGGCTTACAACCCAAATTATATCAAATATATATCGATACTATTAAGCATATGCTTAAATATCGGTTTCGCAACTCATTAGTTGCCTAAAAAGGAATATATCTCCAAAGTTCCAATCTTTGCATTCCAAAATCCGTGAAAGGATGTAAAGTCCGGGGTTTCATACCCTCAGGACAGGATTTAAAGACATTACTTACCTCAAACTAGCCCGAAAGCTATTCCGCAATACGCTTGCCTTTCGAACCAACTTCCAAATGCTCCAAATCTACCAAGTTCAGATTTTTATCATCAAATTACGCTTAAGGAATGAATTCCAATTGAAAAATACCAATTTTAGCTCAAAATTCGAAATTAGCCAAAACCTAACCCCCTGTCCCGCGTCTCGGAACTCAGAAATGTTTATACCAAAATGTTCTTCATCATCTCACGAGTCTATACATATAAAGAACGCTAAAATCAGAGTTCATTTGACCCTTTAAATCGATCCCTAAAGGTCTCATAATCTCAAGCCCTAACTCCCCCCTTTTCTACTGATTTTCATGAATTAAACACTAATATTATGTTTCTTAATCACCTATAATCGAGTTTTAAGGTCCAAATTACTTACCTCTATAAAGAACACTGATTTTCCCTCTTCAAAATCGCCTCAAAAGCTTCTTCCCGTTAAAAAATGGTGTAAAGGTGGGTATTGGTCGCAGAAGGGTTTAATTATATACTGTTCAGTTGTTACTCAGTGCGAACGCGGACCATCACGTTTGTTCTCACAACACTGCTTTTCCTCCCCCTTCGCGATCGCAGACGCTCGCACGCGTTCGCACCACATTAACCGCCAGCCCTCCCCCATGCGCCCAACACCCCTGTGCGATCGCACCCTCATGTACGCGACCGCAGTAGACCCCTCTCTTCTTCTCCGCAATCGCAGGCCTCTGATGGCGATCGCACAACACAAAAGGTTCCTGCCTCAATTTAACTCTCCGAGATCGCACAAATTCCTATGCGATCGCAATGAATAAAGTTTTGCTTAAAAAACACCAGAGAAAAATCAATATTTTTAAGTCCAAAAGAGTCCGTTGGCCACCCAAAATCAATCCCGAGCCACTCGGGACCCCAACCAAATTTACCAACCCATCATAAATGATAATTAAAACTTAGTTGCACTCTCAAAACAATAAATATAACCTCAAAACACCAAAATCATATCGGATTCAAGCCTAAGAACTTTGATATTTCTAAAATCCACCAACGATGCCGAAACTATCCAATACAACTCCGATTGACCTGAAATTTTGCAAACATATCCAAAATGACATTACGAACCTGTTCCAACTTCCAGAATTCCATTCCGACCCCAATAGCCTATTTTTCGTTGCCGATCGAAAATCGCCAAAAACTAACTTTCGCCAATTCAAGCCTAATTCTACACCGGACATCACAAAATTATTATGAACACACTCCTAAGTCCTAAATCACCTAACAAAGCTATCCGAGCCATAAAATCTGCATTCTGAGGTCGTTTACTAATAAGTCAACTCTCGGTTGACTTTTCCAACCTTAAGGCTATTTTTAAAGACTAAGTGACTCAACTCTCATTATAACCATTCCGATTTCAAGCCTACCAACTCTAACACATCAATAACAGTATAACCAACCTATGACAAGGAAATAATAGTAATTATAATGCAAATTCTACGAAATGACCGGCCGGGTCGTTACACTTATCTTAGTGCCCATGAATACTGGAATTCCATGCAATCCATGTGATCTCGAATACTACTTTTGATTCCCGTTCATTACTCACGATAGGTGCCACTTTATTATGGAGTGCATATGATGTTGTAGGGAGACTGTTGTTACAAAATCATTTCTTCTTTAGGTCACTATTCTTAGGTTGAAGCTTTTATCCTTATTTCCTTAGCTAGTCTTTCATGGTAGTACTTAGGGAGACTATCTGACTCCTATAAAGTTGTGAGCTTATTACATCATATACCCAAAGGAACTTTTGATATTCTTACTCGCCTATAACACTCGTTAGTTACTTACCTCTGCGCCCTTGTGCTTGTAGGGTTGCTTTTGAACTGAAATTTTGACCGTCTCTCCAGTGACACTCTATTTTATTTCTGTAACACTTATACGATACCTTTAACTACCTCAACTCCTATCTGAATATTTCTCAAGGATCACGATGTCATCATATCTACGAGACTGAATTCCCTATTTTGGGGTTCCCTATGTTTATGTTGCACGATCTGTTGATTTATCTGTATCCTCTTGTCTAGCCATAAATAGACTCTTCCTGAATTAATTACTAATTACTCATTGGTCCATTCTCATATATGTATTCTGCATAATCTCTCTTGGGTTATTTCCTTTGTCTTAACTTACCTCTCACACTAGCTCATTATGTATCAAGTGTTCATTCGCACTTATTTATCAATAACGTCCCGGGCGGGAACCCTTACTCCCTCTCCCCGACGCCGTGCTTGAATAATATTCTAGAGTTGTATAATATATGTAGGATCTTAATAAATGCAATCTCATTCCTTTCTCCCTTTTACCACATTATTCCTTTACTATTCCATAGTTACCTCTTCATCTTCAGAATTTTTTCACATCATCAGTGACATATTACTCGCCTTGCAGTAACCCTTCATTACCAAGGATAACTAAATTTCTTACGCACAAGGCTAGCAACTAGTGTAACTGGCACACATAGTCCCTTTAGGGAAGGGTCTTCCTGAATGACCTTTAAAGGTTATTCTTCTGTTGTCCATTTTATTTTTGAAATGCGATCTCTGAAATTCTCACGATGCCGACTATTATCAAACCCTCTGATCCCTAACTCATGTTTGGTTTCATCTTGCTTACTAGTCCATATTAATTTCTATTACTATGGGGTCTAACTTAGCCTTCCGGAGTCACGTTGGAATTACCAACTCATTTCTCAAACTGAGGATATTACTTTATGGCTTACACTCTTTTACTGTCTCAAGGCTTGTCTCATCTTGTACTTTCCTTCACTGAATATAGACTCTGTCATCCTGTGATATTTTGATTTACTTTTATCACCCATTTATCACATCTTACTCATAATACTTCATTTAGTCTCTTTTTATTCTCCTGCTAATATTTTCGTCTATTACATTATTCTGAAAACTTCAACAAAACATTATGTTGCTTTTAGTTCCACTTGCTCCATCAACTAGCTCTTTGATTCGCCTAATATTCTCTCTTTATTAGGGACGGGAGCCATACTAAGGTAAATATTTATCCCTTCTAGGATTCCAGTGCCTATTATGAATTTTCTAAACATTCTAGTATTTATATCTAACTGTACTTATTCTAGAGTGCACTACCTGGGTGTCTCACAAGGAGAACTACTATCACATTTGCAATATCCTTCGGAAATGTCAACTAAGGCTAATAATCAATCCACTATTTTGGGTTACTCGAACCCCAGCTGGATCCTGATATCCCATACTTCTCTTAAACTATATCTGTTAGCTCCCATAGGGTATAACTGAGATGGGTGTGGTCAATTGTGTATATCTATGTTACTGTTGAATGTAGCTCAGAATGCTTATATTTTTCTGCCTGAATTGTAAATGTTGTAATCGTCACTAACTGGGTACCTCGTACCCTTTCACCTTGCTTCTTTTATTTGTTGAAACATGTATCTACCTTCTGATTCCCTCGTTAATTTTTACCATATGAGTATATAGATATTCATGCCTTAGGGTGCCTTATCAAGAAGTTTACACGTCTTAGTACATACATGATCTCCCGAAGACCTCACATTTAACACATATAAACATGATGCAAAATCGACTTCCTCTGACGCAACTCTTCCACAACCACATTCAATCTCTTACCAATTGTCTTTATGGATGTAGGTATCGTTGTATTACAAACAAAATAGAATTTTGGAGTCTGAATTCTCACAAATGAGCTTTACCACACGATCTAGAGTAAGAAGAAAGAGTGATAGTTTTAAATTCCATGTATCCTCCTGCTTATAAGTATGGTGCACAACAGACATATAAACAAGACTCTACTAGACACGGCTTGTAGACTCGCTAGGACAGAACTCCTCTGATGCCAAGATTGTCACGACCCAAATAGAAGGGCCGCGTTGGGCATCAATGCCTTACTCAATCGAGTACCAACATACGGTATCTTTCTTATCATACCATCATGGGAAAATATGCCAGAAGGACTGTTATAAGATAAATAGAATAAAACATAAGGGAATACTCGACATAGTACGACCCAACATGATATACAAACATATACATGTGACATACGTGCCAATAAGGCCGAAATGATTATCTGTACAGTCAAAACATACGCCAACAAGGCCATAAAATCATCCATATACATGACATGTGTCTACAAGCCTCTAAGAGCACATAAACATCATAAAGGCCTGGAGAGGGCCCCGCCATGCCAATTAATATATTTCTAAAGCATACTGACATGATAGCCTACTCCAGAGCAAGTGGAGTGCACCAGCACCTTCCGATGAGCTAATAGCCTACTAAGAGGACTGTCAACCTATCTATTATGACATGTAGGCATGAAACACAGTGTCCCCAAGGAAAAGGGACGTCAATGCGAATAAAGTAACGAGTATGTAAGGCAGGAAAGCATAAATTAGAACAGTTATATAAGGAGAGACAAAGATCATACAACCTGTAACATCTGAGTGCCTCTGAGGGCCACTGACATGAAATGAATGATACATTATATATATATATATATATATATACAACAACAACAACAACAACATTCCCAATATTATCCCAAACCGTGGGGTCTGGGGAGGATTGTGTGTACGCATACCTTACCCCTACCTTGTGAGGATAGAAAGGCTATTTCCAATAGACCTTCGGCTGAGGAAAGCATAAGCACCACATAGATGAAAATATAGAACAAAGGGACAGTACCAAAAAGCCATATAAAAGCAACATAAAAACAACAAGATAGTAAGGTGATCAACAATGAAAGAAAATAACAGAAACCTACTACCAATAAAAATCATAGACTACCTACTCTACTACCCTAATCCTCAA
>ML537778.1:15564-30580 GCA_005239535.1 Nicotiana rustica | reverse complement strand
GCTTAACTAACTCCTCCCACGTGGTAATGGAATTTATGGGGAGTGAGTTTAGCCAAGTCTGGGAAACACCAGTCACTGAGAATGGAAACAACAACTGTTTTATTGCCTCCTGAGTGACGTTAGGCTGCCTCTGTTTTTTGCAGATTGACAGGAAGTTTTTCAAGTGCTGCTGGGGTATTTAATGTATGACCTTGAGAATAGCCCTTTGTTCTGCAATAAGTGCAGCATATTATTTGTTATCTGGAAGGACTCGGCCTGTATCTGAGGAACCAGTATCGTTGTGGACAAATTCTCAGCTGTGGGTTGTGCCCAGTCATATCGGAGCCTCTGCCCCTATGTGAGCGACTGGGTCTACCACGTAATCCCCATGATTGTTTCGGTTGTGTGCATCTTCCATGTCTGTTTCAATTTTTTCAATTTGTGGTTGATGTTTGCTTTTCCGGTTGGTCCGGTTTATGGCCTTGAAAACTTTCTCGGGGTCTGATAAGGGTTCAACTACTTCACCAGTCCTTGATAAGTTTCTAGGCATGCACCTGCTACACGTTAGCAAACGTTAAACTTTCAATATAAAAACGAGAATTTTAAAGAAAATTGGCTATATTTCAGAATTTTGTATTTCTTCTAACTCAATTGATAATACCGTTAAGTCCTCGGCAACGGCGCCAAAATTTGATCACGCTCAACTATGTCTTATAAAAGACTAAGCGGGCGTTGCAAATATAATCCGGGTTATTATGCCCAGAGTCGATCCCACAGGGAATTTACGTATCAATTAAGTCTTTAGAATACAGAACTTTTACTCAATCAATTCTCTCAAGACTTTTTGAATATAAATCGTTGATGTTTTACTAATTCTACTGACAATAATAATAACTAACAATTACTNCAACTTTTACTCAATCAATTCTCTCAAGACTTTTTAATATAAATTGGTGATGTTTTACTAATTCTACTGACAATAATAATAACTAACAATTACTAACAATGTGTTGTAAACAATTATAATAAAGGTCTAGGTTATGGTTTTCCCCCGTTGGTGAACTTACTTCTCGGATACTTCTTATAGTTTGATTAGTTTTCTCGATCAATCATGAACACTCTATCTACCATAAATCTCTCTCAATTAATTATGATAATTTACTAGACGCACTCTCTCAAGTTACGCTAGCTAGATTGCATTACAGTTCACTTTAGATTGCACCCGAAGTATCGTTATTTCTAATCCAACTTCTAAACCCTCGGTTATGACTTTCGTCTATACTCTGGGAGTGGTGTTGTTCAAACAATTACCTAAATATGCACTCTCTCTCAAGTAGATACATAATAAATAGGAACAACTAATTGAGGGCCCTTCAATCAACTACAACAAGAACGTAGTTGAACAAATAGAGAATAATCAACCAATCAAGTCTATATTAATATCACAATAAGTTCATCCGCAATGGGTTCCACCAAAACCCTAGATTAAAGAAATTAGCTACTCATGCTCATATTAATCAACTCTAAAATAACTTGCATAATTAAACTACAAATTAATGAATAAAAGCTGTAAAAATCAATGTTTGCTCCACTAAGTAGTAATCCACAGATTTGTCTTCACTTCAATGACTTCCTCCCATCGAATCCCCCTTCAAGTTGTGTTTTGGAGTCTATTTATATGTTTAGGACAAACCCTAAACGTGTAGGAGACTTCTATTCCAATCGGGAAACACTTAAACTCTTCAAAACTCGTAATTGACTGGACATCGGGACCCAGGCGTTTGGGCTCAAACGCCCCCTTAAAGCCAGGGCAGGCCTGGCGTTAGGGCCCAAACTCCCCCTAACGCCAGGGTCAGCCTAGCTTGAGGGGCCAAACGCCCCACTAACGCCAGGGACAGTCTGGCTTTAGGGGCCAAACGCCCGGCTAACGCCCAGGTGTTTCCTTTTCGACTCTTAAGCGTATTTTTGATGTATTTGCATCCATTTAGCTCGGTTTCCATCTCCAGTTCACCTACACATGAAATAAACTCCATTATGCACATACAAAGTGTATTTTTATCATTAACGCACAGAAAATGTAAGGCATATAACATGTTAAACCATGAATTCTAGCCACACATCACATATCCAGAAAATGGGCAAAATATGATGAAAAATAGAATATGTAGAACCAGGTTCAAATAAAGCCAAAGAATCTCGGCGACAGACTGAGATAATACATGCGATCACAGCATCGGAAGCCATAGCATTTGGCATGACTGGAAATTCATACATACGGTCCTAACCTCCACCTGCTCGACCTCCCCCTCTAGGGCAGCCTCTAGCTAGTCGACTACCACCCCTGGCTGCCTGGGTGGGTGGCAAAGTAACTGTAGCTGAAGTCGAAGGCTAGCTCCTCAGCTGAGATGGACCTCCAAGAAGATGAGGACACTGCCTCCTCACATGCCCGTTCTCTTCACACTCATACAACTTCCTGGAGCTGGAGACGGGGATCGAAAGGAACCCCTGGCACCAGAATGGACACCAGAAGAACCATGCATAGAGGAACCCTGAACTGATGGTGCTTGAGCTGTACTCTGGGCTGGAAGGGCACCGAATGAAAAACGACCTGGCTGAGAGCTGCGGGGACCATGCCCCGAAGATGCATCACTATAGGTTGGGTGGACTGACTGAGGAGGCCTGAACGAACAACCTATACCATGCTGAAACTGCCCCCTGGAAGGAGCACCACTAGAACCAACTGATCCACGAGGCCTCATGGCCTCCCTCTCTTCCCCCTCCTGGTGGCGAACCGACTCAATATCTCGAGCAATATCAACAACCTGCTCGAAGGTAGCACCTGATACTCTCTCCCAAGTCATGAAAAGGAGGAGCTGATAAGTGAGGCCATCCGCGAACCTCCTAATCCTCTCCCTATCAGTAGGGACCAACTCGGTGGCATGACGATCCAACTCCGAAAACCGCATCTCATACTGCGTCACTAATAGCTCCCCCTGACACAGGTGCTCAAAATGCTTGCGCTGCTCCTCCCGGTGAGACTGGGGTACACACTTCTCCAAGAAGATAGTGGAGAACTACTGCCAGGTGAGGGGTGCTAAACCAATAGTCCTACGCTTCTTAAAAGACTCCCACCAAGTGAAAGCAGCACTAGAAAACTGAAAAGTAGCAAACGAGACCCCACTGGTCTCCAGAATCCCAGCAGTACGAAGCATCCTCTGATACTTATCCAGAAAACCCTGGGCATCCTTGCCCTCAACACCACTGAATGTCGGAGTCTGAAGTCTACTAAATCTCTCCAGCCTACGCTGCTGATCATCTGGCATAACTGAAACCAAGAAGTCCTGAACTGGAGCAACCGGCTGGGCTGGAACCGCCCCCGGTGTCTAATGGCCCTGAGTAACCTACTCAGGTGTCCGGGCAACTGGAGTCTGACTGCCTCCCCCGGTCTGAGAAGTAGTGGTAGTAGAGGATTCAGCAACTGCCTGAGCGAGGGTGGTACATACTGTCAAGATCTGGGCCAAGATCTCCTGAAGACCCAGAATAACAATAGGCACTACCGGTGCCTGAGCCTGTCCCGCTGCAGTATCTGCGGTGGGGATCTGCTCCTGAATAGTAGGGGGATCAACTGGTACTGTCCTGGCTACCGCACAGGCTGGCCCCTACATCTACCACGACATCAACTGCGGCCTCGACCCCTCGCTGGTCTAGTTGGTGGCTGATCACCCTGATCGGTAGCGCGAGTCCTCACCATCTGTAAGAGAATGAAACAACAGAAGTTTAGATTTCCAGAATCAACAAAATGGCACAACAGAATTCAAGAAAAAATGAGATTGTTCCTAAGGGTTCTGCAGCCTCTCGAAGATAAGTATAGACGTCTCTGTACCGACCCACAAGACTCTACTAAACCTGCTCATGATCGTTGAGTCCTATGTAACCTAGACCAACAATGTTTCACCTTCCTTCGATTTCGAAAGTAACGAGGGGAGGGGGGGGGAGGGGGGTTGGCAAGTACCTTTTCAAATCTCTCAAAGCCTGCTGGCATTCCAGGGTCTATTCGAAGTTGTTTTTATTTTTGAGTAGTGCGAAGAAATGGTGGCATTTATTTGATGACCGGGAAATGAACCTGCTCAAAGCGCCAAACTTCCCGCGAGCCTTTGGACTTGTTTCACGCTTGATAGCTGGTCCAGGATGTCTTTGATGGACTTGATATTATCGGGGTTTACCTCAACCCCCTTTTATGATACCAGAAATCCTAGGAACTTGCTGGAGATGACCACGAATGCGCACTTCTCGAAATTAAGCTTCATGTTATGCTTAGGATGTCAAAAGTTTCTTGTAGATACTTAAGATGGTCACCTGCATTCAAAGACTTAACGAGCATATTGTCTATATAAACTTCCATAGTTTTCCCTATTTGTTTTTCAAATATCTTGTTTACGAGCTGATGATAAGTGGATCCGGCGTTCTTCAACCCGAAGGGCATCATATTAAAGCAATATGTGCCGAAATTTGTTATAAACGAAATCTTATTCTGATCCTCGGGTTCATCTTAATTTTTTTGTACCCAGAATAAGAATCAAGGAAACTCATTAACTCGTGCCCGGCCGTCGTATCAATCATTTGATTGATGGATAGTGGGAATGAGTCTTTCAGGCATGCCTTATTCAAGTCCTTATAATCTACACACATGCGAAATTTATTATTTTTTCCTTAGGAACTATGACTACATTAGCTAGCCAGTCTAGATACTTTACCTCTCGGATCGAACCAATATCAAGTAAACGAGTTACCTCTTCTTTGACGAATTTATTCCTGGCCTCCGCAATAGGGTGCTTATGTTGTCTTACCGGAGGGATGTTGGGATCCAACATAGCTTGTGTATACCTGAATTGGGATACCTGTCATGTCCGCATACAACCAAGAAAACAATCAGCATTAAAGTTAAGAAATTTAATAAAACCAGACCTGAGCTCGGGGTGAAGTCCTGTCCCTAAGTGGAAATTCCTTTCTAAGAACCCTTCAACAATGCAACTTGCTCGAGCTCTTCCGCCATTGATTTTGTTAAATCCGTCTCTTTTGGTTCCTGGAAATACCTTAGCACCTGATAAGATTCCGACGATTCTACTCCTGGGCTAACTTTATTCGATCCTGGAGCAGGCGCCGATTACTGTAGTTGCTATGCCTCGTGCTCCTTCCCTTTTCTACTGGAGGTCAAAATCTCATGCATCTCCCTTGCTGCTGGTTGGTCTCCCTTGTCTGTTTAATTCCTTCGGACGTTGGAAACTTCAACACGTGATGATACGTTGACGGTACGACTCTCATCTCGTGCATCCGTGGTCTTCCTATAATAATATTATATCCCATATCGCCATCCACTACTTCAAAAAGAGTTGTTTTCATCACCCCTTCAGCGTTCGTGGGCAACAAAATCTCCATCGGGTTGTCACGCTCGCAAGGTTGAATACGGCGAGGAGTTTTGTGGTTGGAATGATGCTTCCGGCGAGTTTAGCTTGCTCCAATGATCTCCATTGTATGATATTAATTAAGCTTCCTGGATCCACTAGAACACGTTTGATTTTAAAGTCTATCACATTTAAAGAAATTACTAATGCATCATTGTGGGGTAGCAATAATCCGTCTGCGTCCTCCTCCGTGAAAGTGATGCCATCTTCAGCAACTTCCCGGAGTCTCTTTCTATGGGTTATCGATACTTTTGTCTTTTTTGCTGCCGAGAAAGTGACCCTATTTATTCACCCCCCTGAAGATCATGTTGATCGTCTGTCTTGGAGGGTCTTCTCCTGCTTTCGAGGGTTCTGCATTATCCCGGTTGCGACCACAGTTGTTCTTGGCCCGATCACTTAAGAATTCTCTGAGATGACCATTCTTCAACAACGTCGCCACTTATTCCCGGAGATGTCGGCAGTCCCCAGTCCAGTGGCCATTCGTCCCGTGGTATTCACACCACAAGTTGGGGTCTCTCTGGCTGGTATCGAATCCCATCGATTTTGGGAATAATACTTCTTTGATGTTTCTCATAGTTGATACCAATTCTACTACACTGACGTTGAAATTGTATTATGATAGCTTGGGGTAGGAAGGACCTAACGTACCTGACGCTTCTTTGTCCTGCAATGATCTATTTTTCTGACTTCGATCAGTCCCTTTATCGTCGACGAACCCGTCTGCTGATCGGAAACCTCTGTCGCGTCTTTTAGTCCGTTCGTAGGGCAAAACCTGGCCCCTCGAAGACTGTATGGCCGTGTCGAAATCGCCTTCTGATTTTCTCTGTTATTCTCCCGTCCTTTTGCCGACGACAGGAAGCCAACCTGATCATCTTCTATCCTTATCCTTGACTCGCACTGGTAGTGGACATCCGCCCAAGTAGTTTCTTGAAACTCAAGCAAGATTTCCTTTAGTTTCCAGGAAGCGTTTAAACTTCTCGGATTCAGACTCTCGGTGAATGCTTCAGCCGCCCATTTATCTGAAACAGCCGGGAGCAACATTCTCTCCTTTTAGAACCGGCTAACAAACTCTCGCAGCAGCTTCGATTCTCCTTGTGCAATTCTAAATATGTTGGCCTTTTAGGCCTACACTTTTGTGGCCCGCTGTGAGCCTTAATAAAAGATTCTGGGAGCATATCAAAGGAATCTATGGAATGCTCGGGTAACAATGAATACCACTTCAAGGCTCCCCTCGTGAGAGTCTCTCCAAATTGCTTCAACAAAACAGATTCAATCTCGCGAGGAGCAAAATCATTCCCCTTCATCGCCGTTGTATATGTGGTAATATGCTCCTGAAGGTCTGAAGTTCCATTATACTGTGGCACGTCGGGAATTTTAAACCACTTCAAGATTAATTCTGGTGTCGCACTTGGTTTGTACGGAAACTGAGTATACTTCTTTGAGTCCAGACCTTTCATCACCGATGGTGCGCCCTGGATTTGGTCCATGCGAGCATTCAGTTCTATCATAAACCGTAAGAGTTCATTCTTAAAGGGATAATTTTGGTTATTAGGGCCGGATCCGCTCCCCCATCCCCATCGGAACCAACCTCGCCTCTCGAGGTATTATTGTCGACCCTCTGCGTTGTTTGATTTTCGGGAGCGTCAAGAGGAACTGGATCTCGTCTATTCGCGTTATTGGAAGACCACGATAACGCTTGCTTCGACTCTGTCATAACCTTATCCTGCCGTGTGAAATGGACTAGAATAATTGCTTGTTGTTCTTTTAGGACCCTTACCGCATCAACAACATGCTCCTCTTCAAAATCATCGAGAGTTGCCTCCCGAACATGTCATGGGTACAACCTGTCGTGGATCGGCGTCACATTGTTCCCCTCATTGTGGGTGTCACTGATTGAATCCTCAAGATGAGGCTGGTCTCTTTGATTCTCAGGATTGTGTGTGTTGTTAACACCATTATCTATCATTTCTTATGATTTTTTGCTAAGACAAATAATCAAACACGTTAGTAAAAGAGGCGAGGATAAACTTAATTACACGGCCTTCAAGGCCCCAAGGTGGGCGCCAAATTGTTTACATGTAAAACAGTACAATTGAATTTATACATGGTTTCTAGAGAAGAAAATTAATTTCATCCTGGAAGCTCTTCCCCATGAATTAATTCAACGTTTAACGACTACAAAGTGAGAGAAAAGTTTGATAATGATAAGTAATGGATATTTTTAGGAATATCAATTGGTCAATCCATCACCAAATGTGAAAAGAGTACCTGAGGATACGTTACCTTCGAAGAATTGTTACCACCAATTGCATGCGTTATAAAGGATCACCGAAACTTGTTAATTTGTGAATTCTACTATGTAGTTCGAATAATCATATAAATAGAAATATATATTATATATCATAAAAAATGTGATAGAAGGTTAGGTATATATGATACAACATCGAAATTGGTATTGTATGTGAAAAAGGATACGCAAAAGTCGTTTCTAGAATTGTCAAAATGGATTGGTTGATCCAGCCTATTCTAACTGTTAGCCCCTTGACAAGGTCCCTCGGAAGATGTGAGTTGTGACAAGGAGGTTTGTGATAGCCTTGGCTCACAAGCTAAATTATTGGGGCAACATTAGGACAGGAAGCTCGGTATGACGGACTATGGGGGGTTGACAAATACACCTTGATGGAGGCAAGGCACATTTCACATGGACGTGTGGATTGGTATGAAAATGGCAAGGCAAAACCATGTCAAGCAAGGGGCCAAGGCATGGCAAGACAAGCTATGACATTGGCGTGGATAGATTTGTTCAAGTTGGGGGCGACTTGACATAGCAAGCAATTGTGGCAACGAGCGTGTGCGGCTAAGTCATGGCCGACAAGTTGTAACCATAAAATTGGGGCAGAGCGATGTCAAAGGGAAATGCTAGGCACAACTCCAAACTTGGGCACGCGACAGTTGGCCAAAACACGCACATGCAGTGCACAAGCAGTGGTTACAAAATGTGTTGGGCACATGGAAGTGCAGTTGAGCGTTACAACTGCCTTATCCAGGTGTGGCTGATTATTTGGCTAAGTGTATGCATGTTTTATAACATGTCTTTCTTATTGACTCATATTTGCACATCAGTTGGCTCTTGTGAACTGCTTTTTTAGATGCTGCCATGTGTAATTGGCACGATGCACTATAAAAACATACACGGGGCTTGTTCCAAAGGCAGCACTTAGTCTTGTGGCTCTTTGTTTATGACAAAAACGTCTAAGTATTATTCTTAAGGGTGGAAAATCATTTTTGGATAGGTAACTAGGGTGTTCTTTGTTCTTGGCCATAGGATTGGCTTTATTGTGTTCTTATATTAACATATTAATACGAGTTGGGAAGAAATTCTTGTAAATTCTTGTGTGCCTTTTACTTACTTTGCTGCCTAAATTATTCTATGTACGAAACATTTTTGAAATAATTCTAAGTATTAGAAGGCTGAAGTCAAGTGCTGGGCTTGACTGCCGCACGGTGGTGAACCTCGGGCATATTTCACACTAACATAAATCACCCCAGTGACAACTAGTATCATAGCTGATTAGGGCCGAAGACTCGATGTTCAAAGGTTGAATTTCGTGAAAGATGGCTAGTGGCAACGCAGAACTGAGGGAAAACATTGTTGCATTGGAGGCATGGAACTGTTGATAGTGAATAATTTCTGACTATTGTGACTCGTCTCGCCTATCTTGAGGCCAAGATGAACAGGCTGAGCCAGGAGTGCACAGATCTGAAAATAAAAAAACATGTTGTTGTGTCGGGCTGTGGGCAATGATGATGCACAGTGTGGTACAGATCGTACCAAGGTCAAAATACCTGAGCCTAAAGAGTTAATGGTGCAAGGAGTGCCAAGAAACTCGAAAATTTCCTGTGGGATATGGAGTATTTTCAGGCTGCCCATGCGCGAGATGAAGAAAAAATCACCATTACAACTATGTATTTGGTGGACGATGCTAAGCTTTGGTGGAGGACACACGTGGCAGATGATATAAGTGCTGGTAGGCCTAAATTGACTCTTGGGAAGGGCTGAAGAAAGAGTTGAAAAAGCAATTCTTTTCTAGCATTGCGGGTTGGATTGCTAGAGATCGTTTGAAAAAGTTAAAACAAAGTGGAATAGTCAGGGATTATGTCAAAGATTTCAGTTCTTTGATGTTGGATATAAACAACATGTCTGAGGAAGACAAGCTGCACAATTTCATGTATGGGTTGCAGTCGTAGGCGCAAATGGAACTCCGAAGGCAGAACGTGAAAGACCTTCATAGTGCCATCGCTGATGCAGATGCTTTTGGTGATTTCTGATTGGGACAAGAAAGCTCTGATTTCTCTACTACTTCAAATTCCAAAAATAGGAACATGTCAAAAGAGTGTAGGAAAAACAGAAATGACAAGGGAAATGCTGTTGAGTGCAATGGCAGTGGGAACAAAAATAATGCGTTGGATCTTCGTCTAACAAGCGACAAAACAACAAGTTTGATGGCTGTTTTATTTGAAAGGGACCATACATGGCGAGGGACTGCCCAAAATGTGAGCATCTTGGTACTTTGTTTGCTGATGAAAAGGCGGAAGCTGAACCAAGCGAGGAGAAGCACGAAACTGCATATCTAGGGCCTATGGTGGTGCTAAAAAATGCTGAAAATACTTCGTCGAGGATGTCGAACTCTTCGGGTGGGGGTGGTTTTTTAGCCCCTTGACAAGGTCCCTCTGCAGATTTGGGTTGTGACAAGGATTTTTATGATGGCCTTGGATCATAATCTAAAATATTGGGGCAACATCATGACAGGAAGCTCGACACGATGGACTCTGCAGGATTGACAAACACACCTTGACAGAGGCAAGGCGCATTTCACATGGATGTGGCTTGGCATGACAATGGAAAGGCAAAACCATGTCAAGGAATGGCAAGACAAGCTAAGACATTGGCATGGGCAGATTTGATCAAGTTGGGGGCGACTTGACATGAGCAAGCAACTACAGTGACGGGTGTGTGCAGCTAAGTCATGGGCGACAAGATGTGACCATGACATTGGGGCGGAGCAGTATCAAAGGGCAAGGCTGGACGCAATGCTAGCCTTGGGCGCGCAACAGTTGGCCAAACACGCACATGCAGTGCACAAGTAGCGGTTACAAAGTGTGTTGGGCACATGGCAGTGCAATTGAGCGGTTACAACTACCTTATCCAGGTGTGGCTAATTATTTCGGTAAGTGGATGTATATTTTGTAACAAGTTTTTTTGATTGGCTCATATTTTCTCATCATTTGCGGCTTGCCAACTGTTTGTTTAGATGCTTCCAAGTGTAATTGGGCAGGCTGCACTATAAAAACGTGCATAGGGCTTGTTCCAAGGGCAGAAATTAGTCTCGTGGCTCTTTGTTTACGCCAAAAACATCTAAATGTTACTCCTAAGGATAGGAAATCATTTTGGGGCAGGGAATTAGGTGTTCTTTTTTCTTGGCCATAGAGTTGACTTGATTGTATTCTTGTATTCACATATTAATACGAGTTAGGAAGAAATTCCTATAAATTTGTGTGTGCCTTTTTTCCTGAATGATTGTATGTCCCAAATGTCCCTGAAATAATTTTAAGTATTGGAAGGTTGAAATCAAGTGCTGGGCTTGAGTGCTGCACGATGGTGAACCTCGGGCAGATTTCTGACTGACATAAATCACCCATGTGACACCAGCCAGCATGGGCTATAGACTTTAATGGGTTAGTGTGAACTGCTCCTCCCTATTAAAAGGGGAAAAAGAAATCAACAATAGCTAGATTTACAACTTATAATTGAAAAATGGCCACAGTTTTAAGTAATCGAAATTTAGATACTTTTTCATGTAAAGATAAAATCTGAATTAAAACACCCTTAAAAATCTGGAAAAGTCCTAGCATAATATGCTGAAATTCAAATTTTTTACACATGAGATTCCAACATAATATGCCAGAATTTCATAATGTACTGGATTTCCAACATAATATGCTGGAAGTTTACACGGAGCAGCTCCATAATCCATCATGTTGAAATTTTTCGTGTTTCAGCAAAATAATGGCTATTTTTTTACTGACTTTGCAAATATTTGCTAATTATCAATTACCATACCGAGAACCGGCTAGCCCCTGCTATTTTCACTTTTAAAATGGCCTTAAGAATCCTATCCTAGGCCAGACATAAGTGGGATGCATCATGCAGGCAAAGAACATGGCATTTTCATCGATACTCACTTTTGGGATCACCATTAAAGTTATACCCGCATTGCACAAAATTTTGCAAAGTGTACCTGCTCAGATCTGAAGTAGTCCAATCTCTTCAATTTAACCTAAGAAATCAAATCTGAAGTTCTTCTATCTTTCAAATGCAACTTCAGAAATTCAAATATGAAGTAGTTCAATCTCTTCAATGTAACTTCAGAAATCAAATATGAAGTTCTTCTATCTTTCAAATGCAACATCAGAAATTCGAATCTTAAGTAGTTCAAACTGTTGACTGCAACTTCAGATTTTGAATTTTATGTTGTAAAACATAAATTTGTTTTTCGAATTTCAACAATCCAACACACGATTCAAAGCTCAAATCTAATCCAAATGAGCTCAAATCTGAAATATAACTTTTAAATATCATTAAGAACAAATCTCAATCATCAAATTGTCAAAACAATACCAAATTTTACAAACCCATTTTGCAACTAAGAAGAAGAAGAAGAAACTCTAACTATAATGAAGAAGAAAACAACAGTAAAGAAGAAGAGAAAAATATATGTATCTGAAACTAGCCAAAAATTAGGTAACAATTAAACTTTTTTTATAAAGTGGGTACGAATTCATTCGTAGTGCAAAATTGAGCGTGACATGCAAATTTTATGTAAAAACTGCTAATCCCGCTAAACAGAATTAAAAACATTCAAGAAAAAGAAAAATTATAAGAATTCATAAATCAAAGTTTATAAGTCATTGAAAAATTAGTAGAAAATTAAAAATTGATCTATTTGCAACGATTGAACAATTACTTTTTATTTGAAATGGCAACAAATACACACAAGTTTGGAGGTTCGATGACAACTTATTAATTTTCTTTAATTGCAACTTTCACTCATTGAAAACGTATTCTAATGACAATGTGTTTAGGCATATCGTAAACTATTGATAATTTGGCTACCGATTACTCTCGTTGTTCATCTATTCGTAAGCAACTGTGTTTGTCCAGCACATGGAAGATGACTGACAAAACATGTCGTCAGTACCTACTTTTGGACTTTGCGAAAGAAAAAGACTGCCTTTTTGGCAGTATCAATGAGGGGAGTCTGGAACACAATTATTGTGTTTCTGGACAAAAGTGATGTTAATGTCTGAAAAAAAAAGGTTACATTTTTATATATAACGCGGTAATATATCGCGCTATATCTTAACAGAGTTTTATCCGTTAATGTATAGCGCGGTATATAAACACGCTATACATATATAGCGCCCACATTTTCCGCATTATGCACTGACGATTTGACTAGCAGGTATAGCGCATGAAAATAAAGCGCTATACCTTTTTTTTTAAATTCCTTCTTCTTCCCCACGATCAGAACTCATCCCTCCCCCATTTTTTTATTTTCTCCCAACTGGTCCCCCCCTCCCCTCCCTTCTTCTTTAAAAAAATTCTTGTGGGCCCCACCCGCCACCACAAACGCCAAGAACGTAGGTCCCACATCGTAGAAAAGTATCGTGTTATTGTGGTTTCATTGTTTCGGACTCAAATTTTTAACTAATTCACTTTCCGAAAATCATAAATCGAGGTATTTCGATTTATTTTATGTCGAAACATGTATAATACATATTAGTTGACTTGAATTTGTTTCCATGTCGTTTTGTGTTTTATTTGGGAAACTAGTATGTTATATTTATCCGGACTTAGATATTAGTGTTCTAAAAAAATGTAAAATTGAGAAATAATTTTTTCTGTTAATAAAAATGTTAATTAATATCTTTTACTATTTTATATATATTTTTGTGGATGTTATGTGATTAAAATGTATTTGTTTTTTATATTTAGTTTAGATTATTTATTAGCATAGTAAAATGTAGAACCTTTTAGCGTAGTAAAATGTAGAGCCTTTTAGCGTAGTAAAATGTAGAGTATTTTAGTGTAGAATCCCTGTAGTTTAAGTATCTCTTATACTGGTAGATGAAATACAAACTTTATACAATTAAATAATTAAAAATTAATAATTTAAATTATAAAACAAACACACAAAATTATAAACATATTGAATTTGACACACATAATTATTCATGATAGTTTGGTGCTACTGAGCCTCAAATATCGAGCCTGGAACCCATAGGTATATGCTCTGTCCAATCAAATAATTAAAAATTTAATAATTTAATTTATAAAACAAACACACAAAATTATAAAAATATTGAAATTGACACACATAATTATTCATGATAGCTTGGTGATACTGAGCCTCAAATATCGAGCCTGAAACCCATAAGTATATATACTCCGTCCAATTAAATTATTAATTTATAAAATAAATACACGAAATTATATAAATATTAAAATTGACACACATAATTATTCATGATAGTTTGGTGCTACTGGGCCTCAACTATCGAGCTTGGAATCCATAGGTATATATACTCTGTCCAATTAATTTTTAATTTAATTTATAAAACAAACACACGAAATTATAAAAATATTGAAATCAGGATAGCTTGGTGCTACTGGGCTACAAATATCGAGTCTGGAACTCAATAGATATATATACCTTATCCAATTAAATATTGTATAACTCAAAAATTAATTATTTAATTTACAGATTAAACATACAATTAATGTTGTTTAATTTACAGTTGACGGCATGGACGTGCCGCCTATACATCCCGGCCCTTACTCCGCTGAGATTAGTGCTACAGGGCGATCATAGGTCCTCCCACGTATGGGAGGGAGAGTTACTGTCCCAGAGTCTCTGTGCTAGGAGAGTGGACGACCTGTGGGATTTTTTGAGGGACAGAGATATCCATCCTTGTGTAGTCCAGCGCCTGCAGGATACGAGATTCTATAGGATTTTTCAGATCGGGCGGCTGCAGCTCGACTGGGCTTTGATCACAATGTTTATTGAGCGGTGGAGACCGGAGACACACACTTTCCACCTGCCCATTGGCGAGGCCACCATCACGCTACAGGATGTAGAGGTTTTATATGGCCTGCCCGTTGATGGCATGGCCGTTGCACTGCCTTTTGCTATGAGATATATGGCACGTGCGTAGTATTTGGACATACTGCAACAGCTCACGGGTTTCAGTCCACAGGATGAGATTGCATCGTCGGGGCCCAGTCGGATGAGTTTGACCGCTATTAGACAGCACCTGGAGATACTCTACCCCGACGATACAGACGAGCTACAATATTACCCGCTATACGAGGTTGTTGTTTCTTCTTCTATTTGGGGGGATATTATTCCCGAACACTTCGGGGAACCTAGTCAGCCTGCGATTTCTTCATCATCTTCAGCTGCTAGATGAGTTACCCATTTACAGCTGGGGTGCTGCTATTCTCGCCTACATGT
>ML537778.1:4836-14837 GCA_005239535.1 Nicotiana rustica | reverse complement strand
AATAATCTGTTCATTAGTTCCAATTCTACCTAGTTAGAATTTATCTTAAACCTTACGTCAACTTTGTATGTTAGGTTTGGTCCTGGGAGCGGTTCCTGCAGTTTCAGCCACCTCTACCACCGATACCTCCTAATGTACCACCTCCGTTTCCCTCTAGTTAGGAGGTGGGTTCTCCGCCGTAGAATTGCACGAGAGTATGATGCTCATCATAATCTCCCCCTCTGCAGGGATGGGTTGGATCTACTGGAGGGCGCACATGTAAATATGTACCTAAACTTACCTGGTATAGATTAACTTAGTGTTGCGCACACTCACATTTTGTGTTCTTATTTGATAGTTCATCTGGACGTCATACAACGACAATTTGATAGGTGGCCTGCCAGATTATTGCTCGGTCGACCGACTGATTTGGAGCACTTCCGCCCCGCTGATATGCCTTGATATTCTGGAGCATCATGCCACGGAGCGGGTACTTGGCCAGTTTAGCCATCCATAGTATATATCGAGGGGGCCTACATGGAAGCCTACACATTATCAGAGGGATGATCGTTCCAGGGCAGACGACGCATTTGTAGCATGGGTAGAGACGCAGGTCCATACTTGGGACCAACGAGATCACATGATTCCGCCCCCACCTACACAGATCCAGGCGGAGACTATTCAGATGTATATGTCTTGGTACTGCCACGTTACCCGACTTTTTATCGGGATCCCATTTATCAGGCTGGCGGTCGGTACGTTCCATACGCTGGGCGGCACGAGGTCCTGGTATGTTTTCTGTTATTATTAATTATATAACTGTAACTTAGTGCAATATATGTAGTTTATATTTTATACGTTGTGCACGCTATTGGACTACATACAGTCTATCAGATGGGACTGCAGATGCAGGATCATGTCGTCGATCCTACGGCCGCCTTGCAGGATTACGGCCGGCGATTTGTAGAGGTGGCTTCCCAAACACTGCAGCAAGCTCGAGAGGATCATCTCTTGGGACACGAGCCTGATTATGTGGATCCATGGCAGTACGAGCGAGGCAGGGGTGTCGTACGAGGTGGTGGTGCCCGACGAGGTAGGGGTGCCAGGCGAGGTGGTGGGCGGAGAGGAGGTGGTCCCCAGCAAGGGAGCGTTGAGGCCCCTGCTGATAATGTTGCTGCTGATCTGCCAGGTGGCCTACATGAGACGGACATGCCGTCATACAGACTTGGGATGCATCTCACTCCAAGGACTTCGCAGGTGACCCCGTCAGGTCCATTATTAATCATGGGCACGGACCTTACTGGAGTGGATTGGGGTACATACTACCCAAGCCCATCTACCGCTGCTGAGGATCGACCGACCGACATGAGATTTGTATAGTGGGCGCCGACTGAGTTATGGATCATCATCACAGGTGCATGTATGGTTTTCTTAGTATTGAATTTAAAGTTGTTTTTATTCTTCTCATTTATTTTCCATAACTTTATTAATTTCCTTTTTAAGTCTTCGTGCGATGCTGACATGGCTGCGACATATGATTACATTCAGTAGCCCGACGAGATCATGGTAAGACAATTTAAATTGTCATGACTTATTATATACTTTCCTATACTGAGCTTTCTATTCTTATGTAGGTTTCTACTAGACCGATGGCCCCTTCTACCGATCCTGCCAGCACCATTGACGATCATCCTGTGGCGCATCCGGCTATAAGGAGGCGACTTGATGATGACGATCCCGATAGCGTACCAGGCGGGATGGGATGTGCCTCAGGCCAGCGGCTGCGTTGAGGCACACTGGATGCGGGACACATTGATTTTCTTTCCTTTTTTTTGTATTTGATGTAAATAATATTTGATGTAAATAATAACAATTTTTTTTATATAATATGCGCATTACTTTTTTATTTCCCCGTTCATTATTTAGTTTTATACTACAACACAAACACAAACATTAAAACTTAACTTCCGGTACAACTAATGAAAATAAAGTTCAGTACAACTAATGAAATTAAAGTTCAGTACAACTAATGAAAATAAATGATAGTTGAAAACATAAAAATAAAGTAGTACACTAAACACATACATGTTAACGTTTAGTCCCTGCTGCCCATTATTCTCTACTCCAACCACTTAATTTGTTATTCCAGGCTATTTTTTTCTTCTTCCACCTCTTTCAGTTTTGCCTTCACCTCCACAAGTTCCCGTTTATGTTTTTTTTCACGTTCCCACTGTTTTAAACACAAATTATTAAGATACTGCAATGATTCTTTGTAGCATTCCTGATAACAGGGTTCATCAACCCATACCTCAAAATTGCAAATAGGTTCGTCGGGAACCTTATAAAACTTGTTCATACAGTGCCAGTAGCGGCGTCCAACTTCACCATTATCCCAACAACTACTGGTCATGCATTTTTTGCCGCACTCGCACCTTGGTGCATAAAGAGGTTGAGCCATTTGTGACAACGTTAAAAAACCTTGCTTTTCTTGAAAGATTTGCTATTAATTATTGTTGAGCCCGTTATTTATAGGCAAGGAAACACACATAACGTAGTATTTAAGCGCTCTATATTTACACATAACGTAGTATATAACCGCACTATGCTTTGCGTGTTAAAGATTCTGTTGGGTACGAAACAACTTTTTGTCAGTTGGGCAGCTTTTTCAGTTCGACAAGACAACACACATAACGTAGTATTTAACCGTGTTATACTTTGCGTGTTATGGTTGTTGTGCTTTTTTCTCTTGAAATATTGTGTTATGAAATTTAAATGTTGTTAATTATCATTTAAAAAATGAAATGGAGGTTGTTCAAATCGTAATTAACAAACATAATTTTATTTTATAAATCTTGCAACATAAACAAAACAACTAATTATTACAACATAAACTCACTGATAGTTGGGCACACTAGAAGAACACCCACCATGAGCCTGGTTACTATTGCCACCCAAACCAGCCGAAGGACATTTTCGACGGTCGTGTCCTGTTTGCATGCATATACCACATTTGCGCGCATAAACTGTGTCACTAACATCCATTTGGTTCCGTATACGCGTTCTTTTATGCACCTGTATTCGATGCAAATAGGACTTGTTACACACCATTTTAAATGGTTCCGGCGGCCAATAATGCTCAGCACCCATTGGATGCAACTGCCCACTTAAGGTGTTAGGTACTTGGAAACACTATATTGTTGATCAACATAGTTGGTTATACCTAAACCAACTTTTTGAAAGCACTTGATGGCATGTGAGCAAGGCATGTGGTAGATGGACCATTTCCCACAAGAGCATAACCTTGTAGATTCATTTACAGTATGTACATTATTCCCCCGATTTTGATGGATAGCAGCGCGAACTTCAAAAATATTTCTTTCGTTATCATACTGCAAAATGAACGCTAATGTGCTCGCCGCCCTTATTTCTCAAATCTCTTCATCGGAAATGGCATAAATTCAACACCTCTTTCCATCAATGACGTTGCAGATGCAGACCTTTCAACAAACCTCTCCGCCATCTGCTTGAACAACATCCACACCATGGCTGTGATAGGCAATCCTCTTGCCGACTTCAATAACCCGTTGAAGGACTCTGACACGTTTGTAGTCAGAATTCCCCATCGTCTTCCACCATCCGCATGCAAAGTCCACTTTTCAGGGTGATGTCGCAGTAACCAATGATAGGCTGCCTCATCTTCTTGCCTGATAGATTCCATGTGCCTCCGAAATTTATGTTGTTGGTGGTCTGTTGCTGCCATCCACATCAAATCATGCAGATCCTTGTTGGGATATGCCTTCTAAAAATTGGCCTTAAAGTTCCTCACACAGTAACGGTGGTAGGGATAAAGTTATTGCCATGCAGGCAAGTTCTCCACAGAACTTAAGATACCACCGTGACGATCAGATATTAGACAAATACCGGAAAGATGTTTGACAACGTGCTCTTTCAAATGGTTCAAAAACAACGTCCACGTCTCTTGGCTTTCATTGGCCCAAACAACAAAAGCTAGAGGAAATATCTGTCCATTAGCATCTACTGCCACGATTATCAACAACTTGATATCATGCTTTCTATAGACATGAGTGCCTATGGATATTACGGGCCGACAATGAGAAAAACCATCAATTGCTGGTTTAAACGCCCAGAACACATAATTGAATATATATTCTGGTTTTCCCGGACTCCGCTCAAGCTTCCATTCAACAACCGTCCCGGGGTTAAAGTGCTGTAGTGCGGCCATGTACCTGGGTAGAGCTGCAAATGACTTATCCCAGTTACCATAGATATGCCTTTCTTTTGGTAATGGTATGGCCATATTGCTGGTGGACTGATGTAATGCACTCTTTGATTTTATACCTTATGGACGCTTCGAGGTGTGGAATAAGGAAAAGAGAAATTAAGTCAATATCCAAGTTGAAGTGATTCCCGTTGTATGTGTCCATTTCACATGTGTGGGTGGGAATGTATTTACCCACTTTCCACAGACCTGTCTTCCTCTTGCTCACACACAACATCCAATGACATGGCCAAAACCACCTGCGGCAAGGCGGCAAGCAGCCTTGTATACAACAGGACTTGACTCCCATACCATCATCTCACGACACTCTTTCTTTCATGTTGTGCATTTTACAAGCTCTGCTTACGCGCGCTTTATCAGGAAAAAGCATGCCCTTTGCCAGCACCGTTCGTCTAGACTCATCCCACATTTCTGTCCAGTTTTTATTAAAATCCCTTGTGAGAGCTTCCACATCCGGAATGCTTGGCAAGTTATCAAGGTAAGGAATATCCCTTGAATGAAACCACACTTGGGACTCGTACACTCTTCGNGGGGGGGGGGGGGTGGAGCATACTCTCTCGTCAAATCGGATCCTTCATTCTCATCCTCCTCATCACCATCCTTACGAGGGAAGGGTGTTTCATCTCCGGATTCCTCGGCATTGTTGCCGTAATCACTGTTTTCTTCCTCACTCTGTGCATCTACCAGATCCCGATTTAATACGTCGTCTTCGGGCAATTGAGTGAGGACAGGTGGTTCAACTTTCTCATTTTCACTGCACAACCAACAAAATAATAAGCTACTGAAATTAATAAATACTTTCCATATACCTGTATCACTTCACTTACAAGTCGTAATATGATGAGATTCCATGATGGACATTTTCATGTTGGCGATGACTCCCGGATGGACCACCATGATCCAACACACCAAAACTAGGCATATTCCAACTACGCATGGGTTCATAACTTGTAAAATTCATATCCGGCCGGTACCCCTGTGGAAGATATGAGCGTTAATACAAATTCAATACAACAAAAATGTACATCATAACACAAAAGAAAATTGAAGTTTACCACTCGTCTTGTGAATTATGTAAAGCAAGAGAGAAATTATTTCCTCGCTGCTCATTCGCCGGCGGTGATAAGTTTAAATCAAGGAAAACTCTTTCGTCTGGAACCTGTCCGGCAAAAACTGCTCCAGAATAACCAGCCGATGACTGGGGGTTATCCTTACTACGGGCAACCTCATTGTTGGGAACGTCTTCGACCTTGACGTACATATCCAACATTTTGGTTACAAGTAATTCCCGATATTCATCCGGAGTCCTCAGAAAATCCTACAAAGTTTCATCAATATCGATGTTAAACTCCGAGTAAAGAGCAACCCCTTGCGGAGTGACAGAATACATATATCTTCCGGTTACTTTAAGTTTCACCGAACGTTTCTTCACACTCATTTTTTTGCATAACAACGATACCAACTTATCGTACTCCATTGTAAGTGGCAATTTAACATGACACTGTGGAGATAAACTGTACCTGACAAAGTTATTCTCCACCATAACCTCACCTCCCCAATATAATGAAACTCTTATTCTACACTCTTCAGATATTATGAAAAAATTCTTGAAAATTTAACAAGAAGAAATAATTGAACGGGAGTTAGAATATTTTTTGAATGGGTTTTCCTAAAATCCAAACCTCTTTGAATAAGGAAATGGTTAGCCCGGGGTGCTGAAATTTTTGATGTATAGCTCTCTTTTAATATGTTCTATATCCATTTGAATTATTGTTATGTCAGTTAACTCATTAGTGGGCCCAGAAACAAATATAGCGCGGTTATTTCCAGGTATAGCGCTTTATTTTCATGTGCTATACTTGCCAGTCAAATCGTCAGTGCATAACGCGGAAAATCCGGACGCTATATATGTATAGTGTGTTAATATACCGCGCTATACATTAACGGACAAAACTTCGTTAAGGTATAGCGCGGTATATTACCGCGTTATATATAGAAATGTAACTTTATTTTTTTCACACATTAACGTCACTATTGTCCAGAAACTCAATAATTGGGTTCTGGACTCCAATGAGGGGTATCAAATAAACTAAAGAAAGAGAGGAAAAAGAAAAACAAACAGGTCATTTAATTAAGCAACATATCTCAAGCACAAAGTTTAATTATTCAAGGCTACTTAAATATTCTTCAGATATATACTCCTACAACAATAGTTAGATAAATAATTGAACATAATGATCTATTTGTAACTTAGTTTGTTTAAATTAGTGTTTGCTTAGATAGCTTACAGAGTTTGTTGGTCACATGCTAATGATTAGAAACAGTTTCGGAAGTTATGCATTTGACATTTGAACAGTTTTTCACATTCATAAACGTGATTTTCCACCTCACCCTCAGTCTCACATGTGATATGATTCCTTCACCATTTGTACAACTTTTTTTCTCTCATAGTAATATGCACTTAATTGTAAATGTTACATTATTAATAAATCTTGTCAGAATTTTGAACTCTAATTATTAAAGTAAGATGTGCATAATCTATGTCATACCATGTGCATTTTATTCGTCTACTAAAGTTAAAAGAATTACTCTTAACATTATTAATGGTTAAGGTCCATACTATTGTTATAAGCTACTATTATTATATGCTTGCTCGCTTTTTTGTTTTCTCTTTCCTTCGATATTGGAAATTTACTTGTTCAATTAATGTAAATTTGTGCCGCATATAACACACTAACGGCAAAAGTGCTTTATACCTGAAATTTCTCAATTCTTAAATTAAATCACTCGAAACCTTTGATTAAGATTAAAAATATTTTATTAATCTTACCACAATCGATAGTAGTATAAGCTGGGCTTGACTACTTGTGGCTTACCATGTCATCCAGCCAAATAAAGAAGACAACTAATTAAAGAAATTGCACCTGGCATTATTATTATTGTATAACTTGCAAAAGAAAAATATTGCAACTAATCACCTATATAAACTACTAGACTCACTCCCTCAGCCCACCAACCACAAACTCACAAATATGGCATCTTTGCTACCAAGAAGTCTCATTGGCAAATATAGTATTTTCCTTCTCCTTTGCATATCTCAAACTTCCTTTTCTTCTCCCCATCAACCTTTAGCAAGGCGCGTTTTGACAACCACCCCAAGAAACATAGTGAAACAATACCTTACTCCACACAACAAAGTAAGAGCAAAACTTGGACTCCCACCCCTCAAATGGAGCAACAAACTTGCAAATTACGCAAGCTGGTGGGGACACCAACGACAGGGGAACTGTGAGTTGGTGCATTCCCAAGGCGACTACGGCGAAAACCTCTTCTGGGGTAGCGGCAAGGATTGGAAGCCGCGCGATGCTGTCACCATGTGGGCGAGAGAAAGACCTTATTATGATTATACGAGTAATTCTTGCAAGAAAAATGAGCAATGCTTGCATTATACACAGATAGTTTGGAAGCAAAGTACAAGAGTTGGCTGTGCAAAAGTTGTATGCAAAACTGGGGACACTTTGATTAGTTGCAACTATGATCCTCATGGTAATGTGGTAGGAGAGAAGCCCTTTTAACAGAGCAATTGAATCTCATATATTCAATGTGTGCATACACTGACCTAGAAACTAATGACGGGTCCAAAATTGAAATTGTGGGTTCGGAGTTGAGGGAGTACTACGTTTCAAATGTAAATTTGATTTTATCGGATTCTGCCGGACACACAAGCCCATTGTTAAATCTGCCATTGTGTTTTAGGCTAACCCTTTTGGGATCTTCCTTTTTGTTTGCAGAAAGATGAATATAATCTTATGTGTAAAATATCTTTTTTTCAAAAAAATGCATTAGACTTTTAGGACCTTTTATTTTTTTTTTTATTTTTTTTCTCTTCTCGTTTAAGAGGCTACAACTCAAGGAAAGGATGTTAGCAAAAATTGTATAGGATTTTGTAATTGATAAACCGACTTTTGATAGAGTGATTCTCTAGGAATACAAGCCCTATCACCACCCCAAAACCAACCGGCCGTGTTAGCGCTTATCGTGGAACTATGCAAGCCGACACATTCCAAAACAATTCGATATTACATTAAAATTAGACAATAGCCTTTTTCACTCTGAATTTTCGTAAAAGAGATAAACTCAAAACCAAACATGCGAAAAAAATGAAGGTCCGACATTGGGTGTCACTAAGTCATGAGCCGATACTACAACTGTTCTGAAATATAGCAATACCTTATAGTCTGAGAATAACTAAAATACACTAAAAGGGAGATAAGGAAGGAGAAGGGCAGGACTGCGATCGCCATGCAGCTACCTCGCTATCTCCGATGAAAGTTCGCGACTTGAATAGTCAACAGCCGCTATCGTGACTTGAGATACCTGAATTTGCAAACAAGGTGCAGGGGATAACATGAGTACATCAACTCAGTAAGTAACAAGTCCAATCTATGGACTGAGAGGTAGTGATGAACTCCACCTCAACAATTATAATAGAATAAATGTACAGAAACGTAGGCATTCTTTCAGTTAAATAGACAGCTCAAAGTGATAAGGTAAATACAAATCTGAACAATTTAAGGTATGTAACTCAACTTAGCAAGGGGTTAGAGTTCGAGTTTAGCAAGGACAGAAATAAAGGAAGGAAGTTGAGATAAACACAAACTCTTCCACCAATGAAGAGTTGCATTAGAACTAAACAAGAACATCTTAACTTCTAGCGCTATATAATGTTGAAGTATTCCTACTGAAGAATAATTCGAACAAAGAAAGAATTGAATCAAGAACTGAAGGCAAAATTACCAGGGAAATTTTGCAAGAAGAATCCTTGTGCGATACAAAGGCTAATGACCAGCTAGAAGAACCAGTTCCATCTGTTTGTCTTTCGAGTCTAGGTTGTTGTAGTAGGTGATTTAATATTTTATCTTTCAGCTATATTAGAAGCAATTGTAATAGTTACACATTGTTCAAGTTAGAGTTAACTTGAAGATTTTCGCAATTAGATAGAGGCTAGGTTGCTACAAAGAGATTAGAGTTAGTCCTTAGGTTTACAAAAGAGTTTATTTTGTAAATGCTGTTTGGCTCAGAGTTGTAGTGAAGAGTTTGGGAAAATCCTACTAAGGAGTAGGTCGTGGTTTTTTCACCTTTTGAGCCAGGTGTTTTCCACATAAAAAACTCTGTGTTATTACTTTACTGCATTTATTATTCTGCACTAGTAGAAGTTGGAACAACAAGAAGAACCAGGTTCTTCTATTGAGACAACACTCGAAAACTTGGACACCACACAAATCACCCCCCTCTTGTGTGGTATTGAAGTATAAAACATCAATTGGTATCAGAGCAGGTTATCCTTGAAAATCCTAACACCTTGGAAAAGATCAAAATGAGTGCACCACCTGGAAACTGGGAGGGTCAATCAGTTGCAAGGCCACCACTCTTCAATGGATAGTATTACTCTTGGTGGAAGAACATGATGAAGGATCACCTGATTGGAGAAGACTATGAACTCTGGGACATAGTCACTGATGGTCCTCTAGCTACCATGATGAAGACTGCTAAAGGTATAGATGTACATAAGACTAGAGTTGACTGCACTGCTGAGTATCTGAAGAAATGGGAAAACAATGCAAAGGCCAAGAAGTGGCTAGTGTGTGGACTAGGTCCAGACGAGTATAGAAGAATCCAAAGTTGCACCACTGCCAAAGAAATATGGGATACCTTGCAAGTA
>ML537777.1:51780-76264 GCA_005239535.1 Nicotiana rustica | reverse complement strand
CCAACAATGAAAAATAGGAAGAGGAAGGAAAAACTTGTAGAAGAATTCTCCGCCTTGCTCCTATTGTGTCTCTGCCTCCTTAGGTCGAATTTGTGTCTCTCCCATGTATATATACCAAGTAGTATCGGGCCCAAACAATTTACCTTCTCCCAAACGAAAAAGGACTATTTTTTACGCCTCGACGCTCACGGCCGTGGCCAAACGCAGCGCAGTCGCGGCCAAACGCGGCGCGGCCATGTTCATTTACTAGTTCTCTGATTCTGCCGCGTCCAGTTCCGCGGTCGCAGTTTTGACCGCGTCTTTCACCCTTATCCGTTCGGAATTTGAAACAACATAAAACATGAAAGTTGTATCCCTTTAAATTAGCCTTCCAACCATTTATTATATAGCCCAACTGGAGGTCGGAGCAAAAGGTTATGTCCATTTTACTAGATAGTGCACAATATGCCTCATCGAGTCTTCGTTTGTTCTCATCTATCAAATTTGACCCCCGAACACAATCCCGGCTTAATTCCTTGAACTTTTACTCAGACTTCAAAGCTTCAAATCACTTAAATTCATTCCATAACATCTATATAGCTCGAAATCACTCCTACAAGGCATAAAACACACAATTAATGCAAAACACTAGCGATTAAAGCTCAAACTCAATTAAAGTGCAGTAAACTAGAGTGTAATAAGCGACTAAAATACGTAATTATAGCCTATCATCAGTTTTTCATGATTTTAAAAATATGAGTGAGTTTATGTTAATTAGCCACGGATAATAATTCTTAATTAGCTTCTTCTGAAGACTAACAAGACTTCCTAATTGAATTATTTCTAACCCAATTAAGAGATTAAGCACACCCGGATATGGCTACAAGTAGTTCAAACCTATTCCTAGGTAGAATCCATAAAATAAGGGTTAAAACCTCAAGTTATTGTTTATTAATCTTTTTCAACCCCAAATTATCTTTCCCAAAATTAATTCGGAGTTAATGGGCGAGTCCTAGGGTTAGCTAATCCCTTTGGAAACATTAAAGAACAAAAATAATTAAAGAAACAATAACTCACTTCATAAAAGGATAAAAATCATTCAATATATAAGCACAACAAGGTATTTAATCCACACTTTAAACATGAATATTCCCATAAAAAGGATTAAGTGCTGGAAATAAATACTACATACTTAAATATTCAATACAAAGCAAGGAAATGAAGAAATAAACATAAATTGGTAAGAAATCCTTAACCACAAGCTTCAAATCTTCAAACCTAAGTGTGTGGGCAAACCTTAGCTTCCAAAAAAGTTCTCTCTAGTGTTGGAGACTAAAAATAAGCCAAAGATGTCCAAAATATCTGTTAGTCGAGTATTTGTGGGTTTGGGATTGGGAAAATGTGAATTGGATATTCTGCCCAGAATTGATGCTCGTTGACTGCACCTATGGAAGAATTCTCGCAGGTGCGGCTCCGCAGAAGCGGATACCATATCGTAGGTGCGATTCTGAGTGGCTTCACTCTTTTCCACAGATGCGGACCAAACCACCGCATCTGCGGTTCCGCATATACGGATATTACTTTGCAGGTGCGGCCTCAGTGCATTTTAATTGTTCCGCAGATGCGGTCCTTCACTTCGCAGGTATGATGTCGCACCAGCGACCAATCATCTGCATGTGCGGAATCATTGAAGTCTATTGCACTTTTTCCACTCTTTTTGCTTAATTCCACTTCAATTCAATGCAAATCACTTCATGGCATCATTTTCTTGAAAATCGATCAATACACACTATAAATGACCTCAAATTATAATTAAAGAGTGCAACATTTAACGAAAAGAGACTAAAATGAGTGGTAAAATCACCACTCATCAATCACCCTTCGTGCATTTACTCTCACTCTTAGTACAAATCAATATATATGACACGACATCACTATCCATGCTTTTATTCTCACTCTCAGTATAAACAATAGATTCGGCATGACATCACCCTTCCTGCATTAACTCTCATAACATGGCACGACATCACCCTTCATGAATTAACACTCACAATATGGCACGACATCACCCTTCGTGCATTAACACTCACATACGACATGGCATCACCCTTCGTGCATTAACTCGCTCCCTTACCATATAATAGTGAACATCAATAAATGGGAGACAGAATAAAAAAGAATGGGCCTCATATTAACAATGTTTCCACAATACCATCCTAAAATTTTGGAAAACAATACTCAAATACCTCAAATAGCTAGTAAATACGTGAAAAATGAACAATTTAATAATTAACTAGACTAAGAAGGGATATCATGGTCGAAGAAAGAAATAAATTGCAAGAAAACCAGTTCCACTGCATGCTTTGAACCAACAACAACACATAAGCATTAGTCACCTCACATACACGTTGTACCAAAAATCTAAACATGATGCAAATAGGCAAACAAGTCCTAATCCCTCAAGTCAAGGTTAACCACAACACTTACCTCGTTCTGAGGACCAATTCAAAGCTCTACAGGGCTCCAAATCACTCATACCTAACCACAATTGACTCAATAATATTAAATATTGCTAAAAGAATAAATTACAATGCTAAATTTTTGAATTTTCAAACTTTACCCCAAAAAGTCAAAAATTGGCCCCGGGCTCGCCCGGTCAAAACTCGAAGTTCAGACCAAAATTCATTTACCCATTCACCCCCGAGCCCGATTATATAATTTGTTTCGAAATCCAACCTCAATTTGGGGTCTAAATTCCAATTTTATAAAAATCCCTAATTCTACCCAAACCCCCAATTTCCACCATGAAAATACTAGATTTTAGGTTAAAAACTTATCAAATGTAATGGGTAATTGAAAGAAAGTAGGTTAGGATCACTTACCAACAAATTGGGGAGGAAAAACTCTTGGGAAAATCACCTCTAGGGGTTTCTAGTTTTGAAAATTTGAAAGAATGGAAAAAATCCTGAGGTGGTTCTGTTTTAACATTGGACGAAGAACAAGGCCTTTCTGGCTTAAAACACGAATCCGGGTACGGTTTTTCAAAACATTGACCGGAGCCAACACAAATGGATTTTTAAGGCAAAATTTCACATTTTGTCAGTTTTTAACATAAAAGCCTTTCGGAAAAATACCCTAACTATCCACGCAAATCGAGGATGTCTTAAAGAAGCTACTAGAGGCTTCGAAACACGAAATTAGGTTCTAAAACTCTAGATGACCTATCGGGTCATCACAATCGACTTTTCGAGCAGAGTTGGGGAATTGTGTTAATCGATTTGTTATGAGTATTAGAGTATACTTTTATTGGTATGCACATTGTTTGACTAGTTTTGGATCGATGGGCACCGGTTTGAGGTGTTAGAGCGGCATTGGAGCCAGTTATGGAACTTCGAAGCAAGGTAAGTCTCATGTCTAACTCAGTGTGGGGGAAGCTACCCCTAGGCGTTGTAATTGATATTTGCTACTTTTTGCGGGGGCTACGTACGCACGAGGTGACGAGAGTCCGTACGTAGCTATATTCATGTTATTGTCTGGGTAGACTCAAGTTCACGCCATGCAATAATTGTACTATTTGAGTTGTCTCTTGCCTATTAGATTCCTTTATTACATGTTAAAATTTGAGACTGGACTTGTGTAGAGCGGTAAACTCATTATTATAGAGATCACACGAACTTTATGAATTGCCACGGAAAAATTGTACTCCTCTTACGAACTTCCTCGGCGTTACGCGTTCTCATCGAAGGTCTTTCCCCAAAGCTTTCCTAAACTCACATGTCCCTAAGTAAGTGGGGACAAGGACCTGTCAAAGAATTTATATTCTAATGGGATCGGGTTGTTTGCCTCGGCAGGATAGAAACACCTACGGTTCGTGTCGTTCAACCCTTGGTAGTGTGCACACTTTATGGGATCGGGCCATTCGCTTCGGTAGGATTATGTACCACCCTTTCATGGGAGCGCGTTGTTCCCCTCAGCAATGTATATAATAGATTTATCTATGGTTATATAGCAGATTATGATGTGATCGGGTCGTACGCCTCGGTGTTTCTGTAAAATTCCTTCTATGGAATCGTGCGTATTATTTGTAAAAAGGCCAGTTGTCACGACCCGATTTACCCTCCGAAAGATATCGTGACGGCACCTAGTCTCTACGACTAGGTAAGACTAATTTTGTGGATAAAACTTAATTAAAAACACAAAGTAAAGAAAGAAAATATGGACATAATCTTAATAACATAACAATGCCACTCGGCATGGGAAAAATATCCATCCCAGTGACCCGGAATGTCACAAAAGTCGCAAGCTTCTAATAACTACTATAGCTCTAAACAAGTCTGGAAAGTACATAAGAAGACTCTAAACGATAGTATGGAAGGGGACTCTGAGGATTCAGAGGACGCGCCTGTAATACCTTGCAGTTTCCTAGAATCAGCAGCAATATTATCCACGACGCTGATAGCTCGTACCTGGATCTGCACACAAAAACATGTGCAGGAAAGGGCATGAGTACACCACATTTGGTACCCAGTAAGTGCCAAGCCTAACCCCGGTCAAGTGGTGACGATGTCAGGTTAAGGCCCTACTGGAATCAATATAAACAATTTAAAACAGTAAAAGAGATAAGTAAATTCTACAGTAAACAGTTTAAGTAAAAGTTCGAGAAACATAACAGTAAAGGGAGACCTCGGTTCAGAACAAGGTAAACACAAGGTAGAATTCTCCCGAGATACCGTCTCGTAGTTCCAGATGATATGCAATATAGGGGGATCTCCCGGAATATGTCCGTAGTCCCAAAATAAATATGCAGTACAGGGGGATCTCCCGGAATACGTCCGTAGTCCCAAAATAAATATGCAGTACAAGGGGATCTCCCGTAATACGTTCGTAGTCCCAAAATAAATATGCAGTGCTGGGGAATCTCCCGAAATACGCTTGTAGTCCCAATTTAAATATGCTATGCAAGATAAATGACAAGCATAACATCAATTTATACAGATCATCTAAATCACACGTGAGGAAAAATAGTAGTCTAACTAAGCATGGCGTACAGAGTATCAGATAGACAATTAGACACATAAGCATGCTTTTTCTAATCCAAGCTAAACAATTTAACACATTAATGCAAATTAATAGGAAAAGAAAAATTCATGATTTAAGAAGGAAAAATGTAGTTTTTTTGAAATAACGTCCCGTGTACGTACTCTTCACCTCACGTACACGACGCCTACACAACAAATAACATCAAACATCCTAAGGGAAATCCCCAAAACAGGGTTAGGCAAACCACTTACCTCAACCGCTCAAATCAACTTGAAACCACGTTCTTTCCACGAGTACACGACTCCAAATGGCCCAAATCTATTCAAATGAATTGCATAATGTAAATATAACTTTAAGTAACTAATTTCACTAATCAATTTGAAGCTAAAATACGAAATTAGGAAAATCGCCCCAAAAGGTCCCCCGGGCTGACGTCTCGGAATCGGATAAAAATCACAAATTCCGAACACTCATTCACTCACAAGTCTAACCAGACCAATTTACTCAAATCCGATACCAAATTCTTGATCAAAACCCAAAAACTCGGCCTAGGAACGTTTCTCAATTTCCCCAATTTTCACCCCAAATTCGAAATTAGATAAAAATTAAGCATAGATTAGCAGGAGTTAATCAAAACTAAGTAAGAATCACTTACCCCAAACACCCACATGAAAATTCCTCCAAATATCGCCTAATCCCGAGATCTCAAGTCCAAATTGTGAAAAATGACTTAAACCCTCGATTTTGAACATTTTTAATTTGCCCAAGTATTTCTTAATCGCGATCGCGAAGAATAACTTCGTTGCCACAACATTTAACTCTACACGATAGTGACACACCCCACACGAATGTGATGCATTGTCTCCTCTGGCTTACGTGACCGCGTTTGGTCCCACGTGATCGCGAAGGGTTAAACCCAATTTCCCTTTGTTGCCTTATTCTTCTACGTGAACGGGGCCTGGTCTACACGTTCGCGATGCACAACCTGCCTGCCCTACACGATCGCGTCCCAACCTGTGAGATCGCGAACCATTAACCCAGCAGGCCTCCAAATTGTTCTACGCGATTGCGTACTCCCTCACGCGATCGCGGTGAAGAACACTAGCTACAGACACCAGAAAAAACCAGCAATCTTCCAAAGTCCAAAAATGATCCGTTGAGCATCTGAAACACACCCGAGGCCCCCGAGACCTCAGCCAAATCTACCAACCAATCCTATAACACCATAAGAACGTATTCGAGCCTTCAAACCACATGGAACAACACCAAAAACAAGAATTAAACATGAATTTAAGCCTAAGAACTTAGCATTTTTCAGAAATCTACAAGCGATGCCGAAACACGTCAAACCTAGTCCGAATGACCTCAAATGACACATAAGTCACAAATGACACTACAAACCTACAGCCACTTCCGGAATTCCATTCCGAGCTCGGTATCAAAATTTCCCCTATCGGCCGAAATCGCCAAAAATCTAACTTTCGCCAATTCAAGCCTAAATCTACTACAGACCTCAAAAACACATTCTGAACGCGCTCCTAACCCTAAAATCACTCAACGGAGTCGACGGAATTTTATTCCGGATCCGTCTTCAAACAGTTCCGACTACGGTCCAAATTCTAAGGCTTAAACTAACATTTAGGGTCTAAGTGTCCCAAAACTATATGAATCCTATAACTAATCACTCCGACAAGTCCCAATAGCATAAACAAACGTGGGGAAAACAGTTATTAGGAGTTCGGGGCTCAAACTCTCAAAACGACTGGCCAGGTCGTTACATCCTCCCTCTCTTAAAATAATCATTCATCCTCGAACGAATATAAAGACATACTTGGAGGTATGAAAAGATGAGGATACAGGCTGCGCATATCCTGCTCGGTCTCCCAAGTCACCTCCTCAACCGGCTGACCCCTCCACTAGACCTTTAATGATGCAATATTCTTTGACCTTAGTTTTCTGACCTGTTTATCTAAAATGGCTATTTGCCCCTCAAGATAAGATAGATCCTTGTCCAAATGGGCTTAAGATGAAATCCAATACATGAGCCGGATCACCATGATACTTGCGGAGCATTGAAACGTGGAATACCGGATGAACTCCTGCTAAGCTAGGAAGCAAGGCAAGCTCATAAGCAACTTCCCTAATGCGCCGCAATATCTCAAACGGGCCAATGAACCTCAGAATCACCTTACCCTTCTTCCCGAACCTCATGGCGCCCTTCATAGGCGATACCCGAAGCAAAACCCGATCACTAGTCATGAATGCCAAATCACGCACCTTTTGGTCCGCATAACTCTTCTGCCTAGACTAGGTTATGCAAAGTCTCTTCTGAATCACCTTCACCTTATCCAAGGCATCCACGACCAAATCTATACTCAATAATCAGGCCTCGCCTAGCTCAAACCATCCCACTAGGGATCGGCACCGTCTACCATACAAAGCCTCATATGTTTCCATCTGAATGCTAGACTGGTAATTGTTATTATAAATAAACTCTGCAAGTGGCAAGTATTGGTCTCATGAACCTCCGAACTCTAGCATACAGGCACAGAGCATGTCCTCGAGAATCTAAATCGTGCGCTCGGACTGCCCATATGTCTGAGGGTGAAAGGTTGTGCTCAACTCCACCCTAGTACCCAACTCCTTCTAAACAGCTCTCTAGACCTGTGATGTGAACTGTGTACCTCTGTCTGAAATGATGGATACTGTAATACCGTGAAGAAGGACAATCTCCCTGATATAAATCTCGGCCAACCTCTTTGATGAGTATGTAGTCAACACTGGAATGAAATGGACTGACTTGGTCAGCCGATCCACGATCACCCAAATAGCATCAAACTTTCTCAAAGTTCGAGGAAGTCCAACCACAAAGTCCGTGGTGATCCGCTCCCACTTCTACTCTGGGAGCTCAATCTGCTGAAGTAATATTCCTGGTCTCTGATGTTCATATTTAACTTGTTGATAGTTGAGAAACTTGGCCACAAATCCAACTATATCATTTTTCATCCTTCTCCACCAATAGTGTTGTCTCGGGTCCTGGTAAATCTTCGCGGCACCCCGAATGAATGGAGTACCGCGAGCTTTGGGCCTCCTCCAGAATCAAATCCTGAAGCCCGTACACATTGGGCACATAAATTCGACCTTGCATCCTCATCACGCCATCATAACCTATAGTCACATCCCTGGCGTCACCTCGTCGGACCCTATCCTGAAGAACCAAAAGGTGGGGATCCTCATACTGACACTCTATGATGCGGTACTAAAAAGAAGACCGAGCAACCACGCAAGCTAACACCCGGCATGGCTCTGAAAGATCCAATCTCACAAACTGACTAGCTAAGGCCTAAAAATCCAAGGCTAAGGGCCTCTCGACTGCCGGAAGATATGCCAAACTCCCCAAACGCTTCGTCTGGCGACTCAAGGCGTCGGCCACTACATTGTCCTACCCCAGGTGGTATAATATAGTGATGTCATAGTCTTTCAGTAACTCCAACCACCTCCACTGACATAGATTAAGGTATTTCTGCCTGAATAAGTGTTGAAGACTCCGATTATCAGTGTAGATCTCACAGGGAACACTGTACAAATAATGACGACAGGTCTTCAGGATGTGAACAATAGCTGCTAGCTCGAGGTCATAAATCTGATAATTTATCTCATGCACCTTCAACTTTCTGGATGCGTAGGTAATTATCATACCATCCTGCATTAATACTTCTCCAAGGCCAATTCTCGAGGCATCACAATAGACTGTATAGGACCCTGAACCTTTAGGCATTACCAATAATGGAGTTGTGGTCAAGGCTATTTTGAGTTTGTGAAAGCTCTCCTCGAACTCCTCGGTCCACCTGAACGGAGCACCCTTCTAGGTCAGACAGGTCATAGGTGTTGCAATAAATGAAAATTACTCTACAAAGGGACGGTAGTACCCTGCCAAACCAAGGAAACTACGGATCTTCATAGCTGATGATGGTCTAGGCTAACTCTATACTACCTCCACCTTCTTCGGATCTAACTTGATCCAATTACAAGACACTACATGGCCCAAGAATGCCACTGAATTAAGCCAGAACTCACACTTAGAAAATTTTGCATACAATTTCTTCTCCCTCAAGTCTGAAGCACGGTCCTCAAGTGCTGCTCATGATCTTCCCAAGATCGGGAATATACCAGGATGTCGTCAATAAACACAATGATGAAGGAATCAAGATAAGGTCGGAACACACTGTGCATCAAACGCATAAAGGCTGATGGGGCATTGGTCAGCCCAAATGACATGACAAGAAACTCATAATGACCATATCTAGTCCTGAAGGCAGTCTTCGGGATGTCCGTCTCCCGAATCTTCAACTGATGATAGCTAGAACGCAAGTCAATCTTGGAAAATACCATGGAACCCCGTAACTGATCAAATAAACCATCGATGTGAGGCAAGGGATACATGTTCTTCACTATAACCTTGTTCAACTACTGATAATCAATACACATACGCATAGAACCATCCTTTTTATTCAAAAATAATATCGGAGCACCACAAGGTGACACACTAAGCTTGATGAAACCGTTATCAAGAAACTCCTGAAACTTCTCCTTCAACTCCTTCAACTCAGGAGGATCCATACGATAGGGAGGAATAGAAATGGGTTGAGTGCCCGACAACAAATCAATGTCGAAAACAATGTTTATATCGGACAGCATACCCGGAAGATCAGCTATAAATACATCAGGTAAGTCCCTCACTACTGGGACTGACTCAACTGTAGGGGTATCAACACTGACATCTCTCACATAGGCCAAATATGCATCATACCCCTTCTCAACCATCCGCTAAGCCTTAAGAAAAGAAATGACCTTGCGGGGAGTATACTCTAAGGTACCTCTAATCTCTGTAAACCTGGCATAGTCAGCTTCACGGTCTTAGCGTGACAATCAAGAATAGACTAATGGGGCGACAACCATTACATGCCCAAGAAAACATCAAAATCTACCATACTGAGTAATAACAAATCAACTCTTGTCTCAAAACCACTAAGAGTAATCAAACATGATCGATATACCGGTCCACAATGATAGAATTTCCCACATTAGTAGATACATAAATAGGGGAACTCAAAGATTCTCGAGATATCCCCAAATGTGAAGAAAAATAAGAAGACACATATGAATATGTAGAGCCTAGGTTAAATAATACTGATGCATCCCTATGAGAGACAGGGACGATACATGTGATAACTGAATCTGAGGGGACGGCCTCTGAACGGGCTGGAAAGGCATAGTACATGGTCTGGCCTCCCTCTATAGGGCGACCTCGACCTCCCCGACCTCCACCTCGAGCTGGCTGAGGAGTTGGAGTGGCAGCTGGGGCTAGAAGAATAGATGGAGGACCCAGTGGAGCACGTGGAGGCTGATAAGTCTATGAAGATGCACCCCTCCTAGCTCTAGGGAAATCTCTAACCATGTGACGAGTGTCACCAAACTCAAAACAACCCCTTGGAGGATGTTGTGGCTGAGACTAACTCAGAACTGGCATGTTGGACTGGCCGATAATAGCACCTCGAGTAGGAGGAATACTAGATATTGGCGGTGCATAATAAGGCTCCTGAGGTCTAGGAGGAGCTGGAATATCGCTGGTTGCTGGGAGAGCTGAATGAACAGGGAGACCCACAAAACCTCTATCATAGTGTGTTGCTGGTGCACGAGCTCCCAAATAATGACCAGTCTCTCGAGTTATCTTGGCCTCTATCTCCTCTCTGTCCCGAGCAAACATGCCCTCTACCTTCTTGGAAATACTCACTGCCTGATGATAAGTTATATCCATCTCCAACTCTCTGGCCATACTGGTCCGAATACTGGGGTGGAGCCCCTCAATTAAGTGACGAACCCTCTCTCTGACTGTGGCAACCAAAGCCGGTGCATGACAGGCTAACTCACTAAAACGAACTGCACACTCTGACACAGTCATATCACCCTGGCGCAGCTGCTCAAACTATGCACGCCAAGCATCCCTGAGGCTCTGAGGGACATACTCTCGCAGAAACATCTCTAAAAACTGATTCCAAGTAAGTGGAGTTGCCTCGTCCGGACTACTCAGCTCATAGGCACGCCACCACTGATATGTCGCTTCCCTCAGCTGGAAAGCAGTGAAAGAAACCCCACTCGTCTCCACAATGCCCATAGTGCAAAGAATACGATGACACTCTTCAAGAAAACCCAGAGCGCCATCTGAAGCTAGTCCACTGAAAGTAGGTGGGTGGTACTTCTTGTACCTCTCAAGTCTAAGCTGCTCTTCCTCAGAAGCAGCTACCATGGCCTCATGCCGACCCGGAATCACTGAGGGTATAGGAATGTACTCTTGGGCCTGATCAACCTGGACCCTCTGTCCAGGAGTGTGGACTACGGGAGTCTGTGCCCCTCCTCGGCCTGAGATGTGGCTGGGGCTATCAGAACTAGCCCAACCTGAGTCAGAGTGCTGAACATGCTCATGAATTGAGCGATAGTCTCCTGGAGGGCTGCAGTAGCAATAGGACACTCCGACATCAGCCCTCTAGCTGGAGATGTTGTGGGCTCCTCTGTCGCTGCTATCGCAGTTGCTCAGGCTGCACCGCGTGCTCATCCTCTACCCCGGCCCTTACCTCTGGCAGCTCTAACTGGGGGCTCGGGTGCCTGGTTGTCGGTCCTCCCGGTACGGTTCCTCACTATCTATGATAAAGAATAGAATAGAGTTTTATAATTTTGATGTCAATAACTCCCACGACAAGGAAATCAAAGGAACATGATTTTTCTTAACATTTACATAGCCTCCCGAAGATTAATACGGACATCTCTGTACCGATCTGCGAGACTCTAATAAACTGGCTTGTGCCTCGTGAATCCTATGAACCTAGATGCTCGGATACCAACTTGTCACGACCCGATTTACCCTCCGAAAGGTATCGTGACCACACCTTGTCTCTACTACTAGGTAAGCCTAATTTTGTGGATAAAACTTAATTAAAAACACAAAGTAAGCAAAGAAAATATAGACTTAATCTGAATAACATAACGATGCCGCTCGGCATGTACAAAATATCCATCCTAATGACCCGGAATGTCACACAAGTCACAAGTTTCTAATAACTACTATAGCTCTAAACAAGTCTGGAAAGTACATAAGAAGACTATAAACAATAGAATGGACGGGGTCTTTGAGGATTCTTCGGATGCGGAAGAAATACCTTGCAGTCTCCTAGAATCAGCAGTAATACTATCCACGAGGTTGATAGCTCGTACCTGGATCTGCACACGAAAACTGTGCAGGAAAGGGCGTGAGTACACCACATTTGGTACCTAGTAAGTGCCAAGCCTAACCCCGGTCAAGTAGTGACGAGGTAAGGTTAAGTCCCTACTGGAATCAATATAAACAATTTAAAACAGTAAAAGAGATAAGTAAATTCTAAAATAAACAGTTTAAGTAGAAGTTCGAGAAACATAACAGTAAAGGGAGCCCTCGGCTCAGAACAAGGTAAACACAAGGTGGAGTTCTCCGGGGATACCGTCTCGTAATTCCAGATGATATGCAGTACAGGGGGATATCCTGGAATATGTATGTAGTCCCAAAATAAATATGCAGTACAGGGGATCTCCTGAAATACGTCCGTAGTCCCAAAATAAATATGCAGTACATGGGGATCTCTCGGAATACGTTCGTAGTCCCAAAATAAATATGCAGTGCTGGGGGATCTCCTGCAATACGCCCGTAGTCTCAATTTAAATATATGATGCAAGATAAATGACAGGCATAACATCAATTTATACAGATCATCTAAATCACAGGTAAGGTAAAACAGTAATCTAAATAAGCATGGCGTACAGAGTATCAGATAGACAATTAGACACGTAGGCATGATTTTCTAATCCAAGCTAATCAGTTTAACACATTAATGCAAATTAATTAGAGAAGACCAATTCATGATTTAAGAAGGAAAAATAAATTTTTTTTGCAATAACGGCCCGGGTACGTACTCATCACCTCACGTACACGGTGCCCAGACAACAAATAACATCAAACATCCTAAGGGAAAGTCTCCAACACAGGGTTAGGCAAGCCACTTACCTCAACCTCTTAAATCAAATTGAAACCACGTTCTTGCCACAAGTATCTGACTCCAAATTTCCCAAATCTGTTCAAATGGATTTCATAATGTAAATATAACTTTAAGTAACTAATTTAACTAATCAATTCGAAGCTAAAATGCTAAATTAGGAAAGTTGCCCCAAAAAGTCCCCCGGACCCACGTCTCGGAATCGGATAAAAATCACAAATTCCGAACACCCATTCACTCACGAGTCTAACCATACCAAATTTACTCAAATCCAATACCAAATTCTCGATCAAAACCCAAAAACTCGGCCTAGGAACTTCTCTCAATTTTCCCCAATTTTTCATCCCAAATCCGAAATTAGATGATAAATGTTAAGCATATATTAGCGGTAATTAATCAAAACTAAGTAAGAATCACTTACCCCAAACACCCACGTGAAAATCCCTCCAAAGATCGCCTAATCCCGAGCTCGCAAGTCCAAATTGTGAAAAATGACTTAAACCCTCGATTTTGAACATTTTAAATTTGCGCAGGTATTTCTTAATCGCGATCGCGAAGAACAACTTCGCTGCCTCAACATTTAACTCTACGCGATCGTGACACACCCCACGCGAACACTATGCATTGTCTCCTCTGACTTACACGACCGCGATTGGTCCCACACGATCGTGAAGGGTTAAACCCACCTTCCCTTTGCTGCCTTATTCTTCTACGCGAATGCGGCCTGGCCCACGCGTTTGCGGTGCACAACCTGCCTGCCCTACGCGATTGTGTCCCATCCTCTGCGATAGCAAAGCATTAACCCAGGTGGCCTCCAAATTGTTCTACGCGATCACGAACTCCCTCACGCGATTCCGATGAAGAACACCAGTTGCAGACACCAGCAAAAACTAGCAATCTTCCAAAGTCTAGAAATGACCCGTTGAGCATCCGAAACATACCCGAGGCCCACGGGGCCTCAATCAAACCTACCAAACAATCCCATAACACCATAAGAACTTATTCGAGCCTTCAAACCACCTCGAACAACACCAAAAATAAGAATTAAACAAGAATTTAAGCCTAAGAACTTAGCATTTTTCCAAAATCTACAAGAGATGCTGAAACACGCCAAACCTAGTCTGAATGACCTCAAATTTGACACATAGGTCAAAAATGACACTACCAACCTAAAGCCACGTCCAGAATTCCATTTCGAGGTAGGTATCAAAATTTTCCCTATCGGCCGAAATCGCCGAAAATCTAACTTTCACCAATTCAAACCTAAATCTACTTCAGACCTCAAAAACACTTTCCAAACACGCTCCTAACCCCAAAAACACTCACGAAGCTAACAGAGTCGATGGAATTCCATTCCATACCCGTCTTCACACAGTTCCTACTACGGTCCGAATTCTAAGGCTTAAACTCACATTTAGGGACTAAGTGTCCCAAAACTCTCCTAGTCCTATAACTAATCACTCCAGCAAGTCCCAATAGCATAAACAAATGTGGGGAAAATAGTTATTAGGGGTTCGGGGCTCAAACTCTCAAAACGATCGGCCGGGTCGTTACACCAATGTATCTGGAAGTTTTCCTTATTTGAATTATGACGACCCATCTAGTGAGGTCCATTATATATATATATATACACACACACTCTCCGGTGGAGGAGGTGGCTGCTAATCGATAGTTGAGCTTATTGTTGGGAGTAGGATTGTACCACATATTTATACTTGTTAAATTTGTTTATTTACTATGCCCCATATCTGTTTACTTTGTCTTATTGGAAAACTAGTAAGTGTCGATGTCAACACCTCATCACTACTTCTCTGGGGTTAGGCTAGATACTTACTGAGTACGCATTGATTTACGTACTTATACTACACTTGCTGCACATATTTTTGTGTAGGTGCATATATATCTGGTGACATTTTGGGCGCAAGAGGCGCAGATATTGCGGGGACTTACCGTGAGCAGCATTTCATGTTACAATTTGTAGCCTGCGGGGTCTCCATTAGAGTTATATGTATTCTCCTGTCCAAATTGTATCTCAAACAGATGTTGTATTTTATTTTATTTCCTAGTTGATGCTCATGCACTTGTGACTTGGTTTTAGGGGTACTTATGGGTTGTCCTTTATTGCAGTAGTGAAAACATTACTAGTAACCCTGTAAATTCTATTTCTTACTATTTAATTGATTAAAATTATGATTTCAAAAATACTAAAATGGGTAACTAAGTTAAACACTCACTGTTGGCTTGCCTGACGGCTATTTTGGGTGTCATCACGACCTTTAGTTGATTTTAGGTCATGACACTATTTTTTTGCTCTACTTTTATTCGTTTGTCCGAACTGTGATAGAACACTTGCACAAGCATACACGTACTTTATCACCCTATCGGTTTAAGAAGATGAACATTGATGCTACTGATCATTTGTACGTACTTCGTCTACTTGTCTTATATGTGAGAATAGTTCTATTGGCATGTGAGTCGTCCGTGCAGTTATCAATAGTAATGAGGGCACAGGATTCCAAGTGATTAGGGTTCATGAATTAGGACCCCTGATTTGTGTGAGTTTTGAGATTTGGTACCTCGTGGGGATTATTGAACTACCCTGTTGCGAAAGCGGATATTCTTATCAAGTTGCTACTTGTCTTTCCTTATTTATTTTCATTGGATTTAAATTGTGTCCAGCGTACTCTACTGTGTTGTTACTTGTGGTTTCCTGCTGCTAATTGTTGCTTCTATTTTCTATTACAAGCATCGTATTATTTGTTGTCATTATGCGCAATTCTATAGAGATATCATACTCTGTTAGTTCTATACCTATACTTGTTTAGGTTATCTAGTTTAGTAGGTGTCTTGACTTTCCCTCATAACTTCTCCAATGAGGTTAGTCGTGATACTTACTGGGTATCGATGTGGTGTACTCATACTACACTTCTGCACATTTATGTGCATATACAAGTAATTCGAAGTCAGCCGATCCCTAGATAGTTGTACGGATCTTGCTGTGGAGACTCAAGTTAAACCTGATGCTGCGTTCACAGGCCTTGAAGTCACCTTCTGTTATTGTACTTTCAATGTTTTATCTCTATTTCGAAATAGTGGTATTTAGAGGTTTTGTAGCAAACATAGTAGAGCTTATGACTTGTACTACCGATTTTAGGAATTTTAATTGTGTATAAGATTTTTATCCCCTATTCTTTGTTGATGGTTGAATTCTTCTATTAATCCAGTAAATATTAGGCTTAGCTAGTCTTAGAGACTAGGTGCCATCACTACATCCTACGGGGGAAAACTGAGTCGTGACACGACATTAAAGTAGGTATCACACACTCATCAGTAAATATACAACACACGGTATGCTAGGATGGGCATAGGTATTTAAAAATTACACTTTGAACGAGTTCAAGTGTCTATTTGGTCAACCCATAAGTTTATATATTTATTTTACAAAACGTGCCAAGTTTAAAGGACTATCTAAGATTTTGGCCAAATTTGAATTATGCAAAATCAATAGATATTCAATACTCCGTAGTTGCACTTGCACATTACCGACTCAAACAAGAATAACATGGTTCTTTAAATAAGACATTGCACTATTCTAATGTAGGCAAAACTTTATCGGATATTTACGCCAAATTAATAAATCTATGATATGTATCATTTACAAAACTTTAATAACTTAGTCAAGGTTAAGTCAACCCTCTTCGCTAGCTCGTGCTCCTTTGTCCTTTAGCATCTAGCGTTTCTACTCTTGAGCAACTGATTTAGTTTAGGTGTCATAATCCCAATATTAAACTTAGGTCATGACAGAACATCCAAAGAGACATTACCTATCAGGAAAATTCTCTAATCTAGAACATACGAAGAACATAGAAAAGATGAGAGAGAAATACCACTCAAGTGTCTAATATAGATAAACTACAGAAGCATAACCAAATATTCGAACAACATCCTACAAATTTACAATACTAAGTTATGGAGCACTAAAATCTAAATAAAACATATACGAGACGCAACTCGAACTAATATGGTAGCTCATATAAACTAAAGATACTAATATCAAGCTGGAATTACTCTAGGTAGTTGGATCTTTCTTTATAGTATATGTACCAACTCTGTATCTAAAAGACATACTATATATATATATATATATATATATACTAGTTTCTCGGCACGTGCATTGCACGTGTATGCCGAATCATATCATTTATTTTGTAAAATAATATCGATATTATTAAACAAAACATTGAGCAAATAAGTAAAAATGAAAAGACTAAAACACAAGTATTTATGCAAGATCAATGTTGATCGCCATATGATCACTAATCTATCGATGTCAAGATGATTGAATGTCTTTTGAACTTATGAAGATAAATAATTAAAGTTTAATTGGATATATGCGATGTCTTTAATAATTGCAATATAAATGCTTAATAATATAATAAAAATTAAAAATAATATTATATTCGTCAACCGATATTATTGGCCTAATTAAAAACATGGCAGAATATATAATTGGACCTTTAAACTTGGCTTTTTTTGTCACTTGAACACTTAAATATAGAGTTGTTCCTATCAGGCACTTCAACTAAATCACATTTGTGCCAATTAGACACTTTGTAGACCATCTGAGAAAAAAATTTATAAAAATTAAACGTGTGTACTACAATTGTCTCTAATACCTTAAAATATTCACCTTATAGAATTAACTCCCAAAATAAATTGAAACTCATTTTCAGAAAATGAAAAACCTGACTGTCGGCTCTGGCGACTTAGTGCCCTAAAAAGCCCGCTGAAAATTTCCTCCGTTCAACTTCATCTCACTTCTTCTTATTTCGATTTCACTGAAATATCACACTATTCTCTCTATTCCTCATCTAAGTTGGTGTAGCTTACAAGTGCCGTGTAAAGAGAACAAGCATGCCAAATGAGAATAGTCAAATCCATGTACACTGAACTTTCTTTTTAAAAAAAATTAAGAGGAAAAATGATGGATTTACGGGAAGAAGAAGAGAAATAGAATGTAGGGTAAAAGTTAGCTTTAATTGGAATAATATATTAAAATATAATAATAATAATATAATAATAATCAACAACATTTTTCTTACGTTCACGCGTATTTCGATCCCCCACACTTAATCATGTCACTACAAAGTGTCTAATTGGCGCATATGTGGTTTAGTTGAAGAACCTGATAGGAACAACTCTATTGTTAGGTATCTAAATGACAAAAAAGACCAAATTTAAGGGTCTGTTATGCATTCTGCCTAAAAACATTCGTTTTTAATTTTTGTATGGTCTTACTATCCCTATTCGATTTACTATCATTTTTATTACCCTGTTAGATAAATATTTTTTTCTAGCATGTTATAAGATAAATATGGCTTTGCTAATCCAACTTCGATTGCCGATCATTTTGATTAAATGAATCTGAGATAGTTAGGTGCAGAAAAATATGATAGTAATAATATAACTTCGGTTGTGTACTTTCTAATTTTACCCTTAATGAAAAGCTTTTATAACTACACAAATACTATGGTCCCTTTTTGACTTGTTTAGGATCACAAATTCAAAAAGTCATCATTTTTTCTTAAATTTCAGTAAAACAGGTTGACTATCTTTGCCTTAATGCTTCAATATAAACCAATTCCTTAAAATCAAAATTAAGTTTTTGGCCATTTAAAATCATCCCATCAATACATGAAAGATCTAATATCCAGGTTAACCAAAAGTATCACAAGAAATAGAGTATAAAGATTAATTCCAATTGTTAATGTGGTCTACCATATGGCTTGAATTTGTTTCTCATCAGCAAACACTTTTCAGTTTCGCAATATCCTAAACAAACTGATAAATTAATTTCTCAACTACATATTCACATGAAGTTAATGCAAAAGTGAAAAATGAATGAGTTTATAAAGGATAGAAAATATCTAGCGAGTTAGCTTCCATACCCTTTTTCATGTACTTTGATCTAAAAATAGTGACTGGCTTTTAGTAAGTGCAAATTGGTTAAACATTCAATAACAATTGGCCTTAAAAAGTTATTATTAACCATATTAGACCCCTCCATAAATCAAAAGACACAAGCTTTTTAAAAAATACACTTTAAAAATAACTTTCATTCTCTTTTATATTTATTTTTAAGTATGATATTTAAAAGAGCATTTTGATAATTTAATTTTTAATTTTTAAGGTTAAGATGGTATGTGTAACTTAATAACCAATTTAAATAAACTTAATTATAACCCTCATCCTACCATACAATCTATTTTATTTGCTCAATAATTAGGCCAGATATGATAAAAATATTTGCTTAAATCACCTTCGTTGGATTACATTAATGTGCACATATTATTTAAAGACTTGTTCTGACCTTTGACCCCGTGATGACACACTGCGAGTCATTCTTCTATCTTTAGATTTCGTAATATTTTCATATTCGTAAATCGTAATACATTGATAATGAAAGTCATACCAATAACCTATTAAAGTCTCGTAAGCAATCATTTGTTTTGATCATGAACAGAATAACTCGTGGCAATCTCTTGAGAAGCTCTTTGATTTCAGGGAAAATATTGTAATGCATACATCTGCATCATAAGAGATTGCTAACAAAGATGAATCAAAATTAGACTGGTGACCCTTTGTAAAAGGAAAGCACTTATTGTTTAGTGTTAACCGTATTAGACCCCAAATGAAAGGACACAACTTTTTCTAAACATACACTTTAAAAATATCAATTCTTTCTCTTTTTGATTCATTTTTTAAACAGGATATTAAAGTTATTTAAAAGGGTATTTTAGTAATTCAACTTTTAACTTCTGAGATTTCCACTTTTATAATAATATAGATATTAAATTAATATTAAAGCATTACCATAATACTTCACGTCTTGCGCCATATTTTATCAGTGTAGAATATTACAAATTACTTTTCATGTCTTATTAATTAGGCAAAATAATTAAAGAGGCATCTAAAGTTGGCCATATATGTCTATCTCACAATCCAATTTACCAGATGACCATATAGACACTTCAAGTTGACATAAATGTGTCTTATGAACACGTGAATCTAGCAGATAACATGTGTGAGACACTACTACGGATGGCATGGCAAACAAACAAATCAATGAATGACACATGTAATTTCTATTGAATTTTTTTTTTATGTGGATTACAAATTTAATTATCACAAACCCAAACACTTTTATATCTCAAACACAAACAAAATATAAATTAAAAACAAGGAATGACCTCAAATGTTTCTCTGCAAATTAGATAAAACAACAATTGTGGTGGTGCTTTGGGTTTTTTGAAAAAAAAAATCGTGGTTTTGATGACTGGACTGGAGGATAACTTTGGTTATAATATGGTATTTTGTGTTATGGTGGAGTAAAAGCGCTCTGGTGGTAACACATGACGCTGTTGGGCCTGGAGAAGTAGGGTTAATGGAGGAAGAAACTAAACTTTTTGGTGATAGGTCGGAGAAGATGATGATAGTTCACGGCGTTTTTGGTGATTTTTGAGTGGTGCTCATGGTGAAAATATGGAGGACGATGGCGATGAAAGATGGTGTAACGACCCGACCAGTCGTTTTGAGCTCTAGCACGTCGTTCGGCAGTTTGAGGCCGTGAGCAGCTTCGTTTTAGGTATTATGACTCGTAGGCATGGTCGGAATTGAGTTTCAGGAAGTTCGGAGTCAATTTGGAAAGAAAATTCTCATTTCGGGAGCCTTAAGTTGGAAGAATTGACTAAGATTGAATTTTTGAGTAAACGACCTCAGAATCAGGATTCGAAGGTTCCAGCAGATTCGTATGATGATTTCGGACTTGGGCGTATGTTTGGATCAGGTTTTGGATGACCCAGGAGCTTTTCGGCGCAAATTGTAGAAGTTAGCATTTTAGAAGAAATTTCATAAGTCTGGGTTGAAGTGCATTTCAGTGTTTTTGATGTCCGTTTGGAATTCCGAGTCTGGGTATAGCTCCATATGATGATTCTGGAGTTGGGAGCGCGATCGGAAGTGAATTCGGAGGTCCGTAGGTCATTTTGAAGTCATTTGGCTAAAGATAGGAATTTGAAGGTTTTTGAGAAATCCGACCGGAATTGGAAATTTTGATGTCGTGGTCGGAATACGATTCCGAAAGTTGGAGCAGGTCCGTAATGTTGAATATGACTTGTGTGCAAAATTTGGGGTCAATGGGACGTGATTTGATAGGTTTCGGTATCGAATGTAGAAGTTTGAAATTTCAAAGTTCATAAAGTTTGGATTGGAGTGCGATTCATGGTTTCGGCGTTGTTTGATGTGATTTGAGGCCTCGAGCAAGTCTGTGGGGTGTTATGGGACTGAGTCGTGTGATTGGACGGGGTCACGGGGGCCTCGGGTGTGTTTCGGGGTGGTTTCGGATCATTTCAGACTGTTTTGAGATGGCTGATGTTGGTGTCTGGTGTTGTTCTTCGCATTCGCGAGGATCCCTTCGCGTTCGCGAAGAAGAATTTGGCATCAGGGACTTTGCTCTTCGCGTTCACGAACAGTGCCTCGCGTTCGCGAAGAAGAAAAATATTTGTTGCGCAAGTCTGACTTCAGAGGCTCATATCTCACAATCTAAAAGGAATTTTGAGCTGATGTAAAAACAAAAGTTGTAGATCTATGTATCTAGTTTCCAGAAAAGTAAACCATTTAGAATTTGGATTTGTGTACAAATCGTTATGGCTGGTATACTACAGGGTGTCCGGGAAGATGAAGAAGAAGTTTGTGTTGCACAGGGCTGACTTTGGAAACTTATATCTATAAATCTTTAAGGAATTGGAAGATGACCAAAACATGGAAGTTGTATATCATGGAGTCTAGTTTTCATAACATTAAACCATTTATCATTTGGAGTTTTGTGCAAAAGGTTATGATCATTATACTAGAGGTTGTCTGAGAAGAGTTTGTAATGGCTTTTCGAGACTTTTTGTTCTTCGCGGACGTGAGGGGAGGCCTGCGAACGCGAAGAAGAGTTCTTGGCAGTGTATAAGTTGGCAAAAATATGGATTTGGCTATTTCATCTCATTTCCTCCATTGGAGACGACCTAGGAGCGATTTTGGAGCTCCGTCTTCATCATCTATGTCAAGGTAAGTGACCCCAAACTATTGCAAGTTAAATACTTGGATTATATATAGATTTTAACATGGAAATTAGTGGAAAATTGTGGGGTTTGGTAGAAAACCTAAGATTTGGTATTTTTGGATTGTTACCGCGAATTTGGGCATGAAATTGTGAATAAATTATATATTTAAGTCTGTGAGGTTATAGGTAATCTTTATCTTCGAAAAATTTCAAAATCCGGGCACGCGGGCCCAAGGGTGATTTTTGTCAACTTTCCGAGCGGAGTTGGGAATTTATATAAATTGAATTTTTATTAGTGTTAGAGTATATTTTCATTGGTTTGCCCGTTATTTGGATAGTTTTGGGGCGTTGTGCATCAATTTGAGTCGTCGGAAGGGCTTGGAAGCCGGTTATGAAATTTTGAAGCGAGGTAAGTCTTCTTTCTACCTTTGTGAAGGGAAATTGTCCCCATAGATGAACTAAATGAATATATGCTATTGTTTGCGAGGGGTTACGTACGCACGAGGTGACGGGAGTCCGTGCGTAGCTACTGTTATGCCATGTCCGGGTAGTCTAGGACCCACATCATGCATTGCGTTCTTTCTAGAAATGAATTATATGCTTTATGAATTTATGTTATATGAAACTTTGGTTTTCCCTGAGATCACAGAAATTGGTAATTTAAAGGAATTGTTTATTCAAAGTAATTTAAGAAAAATGTTGGATGTGCATGTGACCGCTTCGCAATTTATATTCCGCAAGTGAAGTGTTATTTCCCCCACTCTCACGGAAGAGGGCCGTACGCCACGGCGAGATTGAAAGATGCACTTATGGTTCGGGCCGTTCGACCGTCGGTAGTGCACAATTTACTTTTATTGCTGGTTCGGGCCGAACGACCCTCGGCATTTCCTACGCATGTATATACATATGATATACCACTTGTGACTTGAATTGTTGAATTGTCTTAAGGACTTAAATTGTTAAATGATTTCATGGATAATGACTTGACAGATATTTGGGGGAAAATGAAGTAGAAATTATTTATATACTTCTAGTGTTTATTGAAATGCAGTTACTTTTAAAGTTTACTGATGTTATTACCCTCGTATGCCTTTTGCTGCTGTCATATATTGTTAAATTATATTGTTGGACCCTAGTGAGTGTCAAGTCGACCTCTCGTCACTACCACTTTGAGGTTAGGCGGGATACTTACTGAGTACACGTTGTGTTCGTACTCATGCTACACTTGTTGTGCATTTTGTTGCACAGGTACCTTCATAGCGATGAGGCTGGTTTGGAGACTTAGGCGAGCTGCATCATCCGGAGGCGATCCGCAGCCGGCAGAGTCTTCCTCTATGTATTGTATTTATTTTATTCTAAAGTCCTTGTCCAACTTGTATTTCGGACAAGCTTTGTAGTATTTTGTAAAAAGTCTTAGAAATTGCTCATGTACTTGTGACACCGGGTTCTGGGATGTATTTGGTATGTATTTTATTAAAGTCGAAAATAGACTGTTGTTTTTACTTAAATGGATTTCATCTAGTTATTATGTATTAAAGTTAACGATTTTGAAAATATTGAGAGAGGAATTTATTTTAAATTAATTAATGGTTGGCTTGCCTGACAGTAGTGTCCGGCGCCATCACGACCTTGTGGATTTTGGGTCGTGACAACTTTGTATTAGAGCACTAGGTTCCCTTAGGTTTCACGAGTCATGAGCAAGTCTGGTAAAGTCTTGCGGATCGGTACAGAGACGTTTGTACTTTTCTTCGAGAGGCTCAAGGGTTTTTAGGAGTACTTCCCTTCTTGATTCCTCATCGTGCGATTTGATTCCTTTAAGGCTTATGCCTATGTTTCTTCCTACTCAATCTTACGCGTCGCGAAGCGCTTGCTATGAATCAGGAATTTGAGGAATTGAAATGGTGCTACAGATAGGGTGCGTGATGTTTTCCATGCGTAATTGGTTAGGGCTGTTGTTGTTGCCCTGCAGAAGGATAATATGTTGTTTCTGCTCGGTAGTTGTGTTTCTAAGTACTTTGAGGCTATGCTCAGGTTGTTATGATGTTTACGATCGGCCATCGCGCCGTATTGATATGATGGTAGAATGCTTGCCCATATGTAGGGGCAATGAGTGACTTGAAGGGAGGTCTTCTCAGAGCATGATTTTGATATTTCTGTATTTTAGTTCCGGCGGAGGAAGGGCAATTGGACTATGAATGTTCAAGTTTGGGAGATAAAGTAATGAGACTTGGTGTTTTCAAATGAGGTGGAATTTTCATCGGTAATGTGATATCGTCGT
>ML537777.1:22077-44934 GCA_005239535.1 Nicotiana rustica | reverse complement strand
CGGCCTTTATGGACTTAATGAATCGGGTTTTCAAGCCACATCTGGACTTTTTTGTGATCGTGTTCATTGATGATATTCTTATATACTCCCGCAGTTGGGAAGAGCATGAGCAGTATCTCTGTATAGCACTCCAGACTTTGAGAGATAATCAGTTGTATGCTAAGTTTTCTAAATGTGAGTTCTGGATAGATTCAATAGCCTTTTTGGGTCACATCATATCAGCAAAGGGTATTCAGGTTTATCCTAAGAAAGTAGAGGCAGTCAAGAACTAGCCTAGACCCACCACAGCCACATAGATCAGGAGTTTCTTAGGTTTGGCCAGTTACTACCGTCGTTTTGTGGAGGGGTTCTCATCCATAGCAGCCCCAATGACTAAATTGACTCAGAAAAATGCTCCATTCAAATGGTCAGATGAGTGCGATGCGAGCTTCCAAAAGCTCAAGACAGCGTTGACTTCAGCACCTGTGTTGGTGTTACCATCATATTTGGGTTCTTTCACGGTGTATTGTGATGCTTCTAGAGTTGGTCTCGGAGCAGTGTTGATGCAGGACGGCAGGGTGATTGCGTATGCATCTCGTCAGTTGAAAATCCATGAGAAGAATTACTCAGTTCATGATTTGGAGTTAGCAGCTATTGTGCATGCTTTGAAAATTTGGAGGCACTATCTTTATGGGGTGCCGTGTGAAATTTTTACTGACCATCGTAGCCTCCAGTACTTATTCAAACAGAAAGATCTAAATTTGAGGCAGCGGAGGTAGTTAGAGTTGTTAAAAGATTATGATGTCACTATATTGTATCACCCGGGGAAGGCTAATGTTGTGGCCGATGCATTGAGTAGAAGGGAAGTGAGTATGGGTAGTCTTGCATATATTCTGGTTGGTGAGAGACTATTTGCTTTAGATAGTCAGACTTGGGAAAATCAGTTCGTGAGGTTAGATATTTCTCCCAGCAGCTTTCTAGCTTGTACTGTCGCTCGGTCTTCACTAATTGATCGTATCCGAGAGCGGCAGGATGATGACCAATATTTGGAAGTCCTTAGAGGCAAGGTTTGGCACGGCGATGCCAAGCAAGTTACGATTGGAAATGATGGTATTTTGCGGATGCAGGTAGGCTTTGTGTGCCTAATATTGATGGTATCCGTGAGTTGATCCTTGAGGAGGCTCACAGTTCCAAGTATTCTATTCACCCAGGTGCAGCGAAAATGTACCAAGACTTGAAACAACATTATTGGTGGAGAAGGATGAAAAAGGACATTGTGGCTTATGTAGCTCGTTGTTTAAATTGTCAGTAAGTAAAATATGAACATCAAAGACCTGGTGGTCTACTTCAGCAGATAAAGATTCCTGAGTGGAAGTGGGAGCATATTACTATGGTGCTCGTTGTTTAAATTGTCAGCAAGTAAAATATGAACATCAAACACCTGGTGGTCTACTTCGGCAGATAAAGATTCCTGAGTGGAAGTGGGAGCGTATTACTATGGACTTCGTTGTTGAGCTCCCACGGACCCAGAGGAAGTTTGATTCGGTTTGGTTATTGTAGATAGACTGACTAAGTCAACACACTTTATTCCAGTGGCTAGTACTTATACTTCAGAGCGGTTAGCTGAGTTGTATATTCAGGAGATAGTTCGGTTGCACGGTGTGCCGGTATCCATCATATCAGATCGAGGTCCTCAGTTCACCTCGCATTTCTGGAGAACGTTTAATGAGTTGGGTACCCAGATAGATCTCAGCACAGCATTTCACCCTCAGACTGACGGGCAGTCTGAGCGTACTATTCAAATATTGGAAGACATGCTCCGCGCTTGCGTTATTGATTTTGGAGGTGCATGGGATCGATTCTTGCCATTAGCGGAATTTGCTTATAATAATAGTTATCATTCGAGCATTCAGATGGCTCCTTATGAAGCGTTATATGGTAGGTGGTGCAGATCGCCAGTTGGATGGTTTGAGCCAGGAGAGGCTCGATTGTTGGGTACAGATTTAGTTCAGGAAGCCTTAGACAAGGTCAAGATTATTCAGGAGAGACTTCGTGCAGCCCCGTCTAGGCAGAAGAGTTATGCCGATCGTTAAGTCCATGATGTAGCATTTATGATTGGATACAAAGTATTGCTTCGTGTGTCGCCCATGAAGGGTATGATGGTATTTGGGAAGAAAGGCAAGCTGAGCCCTAGGTATATTGGGCCGTTTGAGATTCTTGAGAAGGTGGGGGAGGTAGCATACAGGCTTGCATTACCTCCAGATTATCCTCAGTTCATCCGGTGTTTCATGTGTCAATGCTCCGGAAATATCATGGTGACTCGTCCCATGTGTTAGATTTCAGCTCTGTCCAGTTGGACAAAGACTTGTCTTATGAGGAAGAGCCGAAAGCTATTTTGGACCGGCAGGTTCGTCAGCTGATATCGAAGAGTTTTCCTTCAGTTCGTGTTCAGTGGAGGGGTCAGTCGGTTGTGTCAGCGACTTGGGAATCCGAGTCCGATATGCAGGATCGATATCCCCATCTTTTCCCCGATCCAGGTATATCTCTATGTCCGTTCGAGGACGAACGTTTGTTTTAGTGGTAGAGATTGTGATGACCCGAAAGGTCATCCCGTATAATCATATCTAAATCTGTGTTCCGAGGCCGTATAAGCCTCCTTCTTATCTCACCATGTTGTGTAGCGCAGCCCGGGCGCGTAGCCGGGAATCCTTTATGTGAAAAAGACCGATGAAATAATAAAATTTTAATAAGAATGTTTTCTGAAAAATATAAAGGTTGTGAAAATGATGTATGATGGAAACCTGTGTAATTGAGGTCCGTACTATGGTGACGGAGCTAGGATAAATCCAATATGTTTAAATTGAATATCTGTGAAAAATTGGTGAGAGACACAGTTGAAACTGATGAGATTTGAACTGAAAGTGGGAAAAATGTGAAGTTTGAGAAAAGTTGAGAAATTGTAAATGATTTGAGGTATAATTCAATGAGTTTGATGATGATTCAGTGTTATGAATACTTGAATAAGTTTGTAATGTGTTTCCTAGGTTGTGTACACTTTTGTTTGAGGTTTCGAGGGCTCGGGATAGTTTCGAGTAGGTTTCGGGGTGCATTAGACTTAAAATCATTGAGCGTTGCAGGTACAGCCGCAGGTCTCTAAACCTGGAAGGGCGGCCGCGATCGCTTTCCTGCGGAACACGGTGCTCCCTTCGCGGTCGCGGTCGTCTTATCGCAGACCGCAGTGAGAAACTACAGAGGACCTGTAGAGACCTTCGTGGCCGCGGTCGATTTGTCGCGGACCGCGGTAGTCGATCTTCAGAAAGGCAACACGAGGCCTTCGCGGCCGCGGTCGGTTTTTTGCGGACCGCGGTGGAGGCCTGGGAAGGGATACCTATATATAACGTATTTTTCAGCTATTTTTCACTTTTCAAAAACCCTAAAACACTAGAGGCGGTTTTTAAAAAACCCTTTCTTCTCCAAGACTATTGTAAGTGATTTCTAATTACTTTTCTTCATTCCTTAACATCCTATTACAAGATTTCATCATAGAATCAAAGATATTTCATGGGAAAAATGGGATTTTTTGGAAAAACATGGAAACATGGGAATTTAGACCTCAATTGGGGTCGGATTCCAAAACCAATCATACACCCGGGCTCGGGGCTGAATGGGTAATCGGGTTTTGGTCCGAACTTCATATTTGGACCAAACGCGCCCGGCATCAATTTTTGAATTTTTGGGAAAAACTATGGAAAGCTCTTTTCCATGCATTAGGCTTCATTCAATTTAGCATTTATTGATATGGTTCAGTAATTTGTGATTAGATACGAGCGTGTTGGTGTTGGAACCAAGGGGTAAGGCACTGATTGAAGGTTGAATTGAGTTTCTGGCATTCGAGGTAAGTGTTTGGTCTAACCTTTGCTTGAGGGAATAGGACTCCCCCTTATGTGTTATGTGTATTGCATGGGTGTGATGTATAGGTGTAGTGACGAGTACCTATGCATCACCCAAGTCTCTGTCAAGCATGCTCCTTTTCCCCGTTGCCCCACATTGTTGCTTATTGTCTTAACTGTTCTAGGTATACTCTGTTTAATTGGCTATTTGACTTGTTGAGTTATTATTGGTCATCGTTATATTCGTTGGAAAGAGTATTGACTATTGAATTGGCTCATTTGTGATATATATCTGGTTGAGGTACTTGGTAATTGATTTTGGTTATGGAATAAACGTTTATACTATGATATTATCGTTGGTTTCCCGATTTTGAGGCATTGTTAAAGTTATGAGATGAACACAATTGTCAGTTATATTTATTGAAAATGAAACCATTGTGATAGCCTTGGACTGACTTGTGAAATTATGAAATTCATGTGATATGATATGTCTAGTGGGAGCGGGTTACACGCCGCAACAAGGAGCAATAAGGGAGGACATGTAGGAACGGGTTGCACGCCGCAATAGGAGAAATAAGGGAGATATGCTAGGGAGGAGTAATAAGGGAGGAGAGGTGGGAGAGGGTTGCACGCCGCAACAAGGAGGAATAAGGGAGAATGTTCATATTTACAATGATATTGTTATTTTTTTTTATTGATGTTTAATGAAAAGAAAAAAAGTAAAAGTGTGAAAAAGATGAGGCAGGGATTTTATTATTCTTTAAATTCTGAAATGTTGTTTTACTTTAAGTGAAAGAATGGGAGTACGGAAAAGTTTTTGAGAAATTGGTTATAGCTGAGTATTTCATTTCATTGCAGTTTCTATTATTTTCCTGCCTAGTTGTCTTCCAGTTTTATTATTAATTATTGTCACTGACTTTATATATTGTTGAAGCCCGACCTAGCCTCGTCACTTCTTCGTCGGGGTTAGGCTCGGCACTTACTCAGTACATGGGTTCAGTTGTACTGATGCTACACTTTGTGCTCTTTTTGCACAGATCCCGACGCGTTCCAGCAGTAGCAGATTTTAGCTGACCACATGTTCACGTTTGGAGACACGAGGTACATCTGTCGGCGTTCGCAGATATCCGAGAGTCTTCTCATTCATGACACATACACTGTTTTACATTTGTTCAAAAAGTTCACTACTTTCTTTTAGACATTTTGTGTAGTATTCTTAGTTTTTTGTGGATTAGTGACACCAGACCCTGGGGGTAGTCATAGAGTTCATATTTCAGTTAATTTTTAATTCATTTCGCCTAAGGAATTATTGTTATTACATTTTATTTGTATTTTGAGATTATTGGAAGTTTGGCTAATGAGATTGAGGGAGTGATGATAACTCAGTTGTGTTAGGAAGTGATGAAAGTTATGACAAGTGGTTTAAATTCATTTATTTCCGTTGTTATTCATGTTTTAGTACTAGAATAGTGGAAATATTGTTAAACGGAATCTAACATTGGCTTGCCTAGCAAGTGTGGTGTTAGGCGCCATCACAATCCCTAAAGGTTGGGAATTTGGGTCATGACAAACTTGACTAAATAAAAGGGAGACTATTCAGAGTAATTCGAGCAAGTGTACTCAACTGGGTTGTGGTAGCACGGGCAGGTGCTCGAGGTGTAAACAGTGATTTCAGATAACTCCAGAGAAGTTCTTAGCACGTTCGAGGACGAACGCATGTTTAAGTGTGGGAGAATGTAACGACCCGATCGGTCGTTTTGAGCTCTAGCGCGTCGTTCGGCAGTTTGAGGCCGTGAGCAGCTTCGTTTCAGGTATTATGACTCGTAGGCATGGTCGTAACTGAGTTTCAGGAAGTTCGGAGTCAATTTGGAAAGAAAATTCTCATTTCGGGAGCCTTAAGTTGGAAGAATTGACTAAGATTGGATTTTTTAGTAAATGACCTCAGAATCAGGATTCGAAGGTTCCAGCAGGTTCCTATGATGATTTCGGACTTGGGTGTATGTTTGGATCGGGTTTTGTATGACACGGGAGCTTTTCGGCGCAAATTGTAGAAGTTAGCATTTTAGAAGAAATTTCATAAGTCTGGGTTGAAGTGCATTTCAGTGTTCTTGATATCCGTTTGGGATTCCAAGTCTGAGAATAGCTCTGTATGGTGATTCTGGAGTTGGGAGCGCGATTGGAAGTGAATTCGGAGGTCCGTAGGTCATTTTGAAATCATTTGGCTAAAGATAGGAATTTGAAGGTTTTTAAAAAATTCGACCGAAATTGGGAATTTTTATGTCGGGGTCGGAATGCAATTCCGGAAGTTGGAGCAGGTCCGTAATGTCGAATATGACTTGTGTGCAAAATTTGGGGTCAATCGGACGTGATTTGATAGGTTTCGGCATCGAATGTAGAAGTTTAAAATTTCTAAGTTCATAAAGTACGGATTGGAGTGCGATTCGTGGTTTCAGCATTTTTTGATGTGATTTGAGGCCTCGAGCAAGTCCGTAGGATGTTATGGGACTGAGTCGTGTGATTGGACGGGGGCCTCAGGTGTGTTTTGGGGTGGTTTCGGATCATTTCGGGCTGTTTTGAGATGGCTGATGTTGGTGTCTGGTAATGTTCTTCGCGTTAGCGAAGAAGAATTTGGCATCAGGGACTTTGCTCTTCGCGTTCGCGAACAGTGTCTCGCGTTCGCGAAGAAGAAAAATATATGTTTCGCAGGTCTGACTTCGGAGGCTCATATCTCACAATCTATAAGGAATTTTAAGATGATGTAAAAACGAAAGTTGTATCTCTATGTTTCTAGTTTCTAGAAATGTAAACCATTTAGCATTTGGATTTGTGTACAAATAGTTATGGCTGGTATACTACTAGGTGTCCGGGAAGATGAAGAAGGAATTTGTGTTGCACAGGGATGACTTTGGCAGCTTATATCTAGAAATCTATAAGGAATTAGGAGATGACATAAACATAAAAGTTGTAGATCTTGAAGCCTAGTTTGCAGAACATTAGACCATTTATCATTTGGAGTTTTGTGCAAAAGGTTATGATCATTATACTAGAGGTTGTCTGAGAAGAGTTTGGAATGGCTTTTCGAGACTTTTTGTTCTTCGCGAACGCGAGGGGAGGCCCGCGAACGCGAAGAAGAGTTCCTGGCAGTGTATAAGTTGGCAAAAAAATGGGTTTGGCTATTTCATCTCATTTCCTCCATTGGAGACGACCTAGGGGAGATTTTGGAGCTCCATCTTCATCATCTATGTCAAGATAAGTAATTCCCACCTATTGCAAGTTAAATACTTGGATTATATATAGATTTTAACATGGAAATTAGTAGAAAATTGTGGGGTTTGGTAGAAAACCTAATATTTGGTATTATTGGATTGTTACCGCGCATTTGGGCATGAAATTGTGAATAAATTATATATTTGGGTTCGGAAGGTTATAGGTAATCTTAATCTTCGAAAAATTTCAAAATCTGGGCAGCGGGCTCGAGGGTGATTTTTGTCAACTTTCCGAGCGGAGTTGGGAATTTATATAAATTGAATTTTTATTAGTGTTAGAGTATATTTTCATTGGTTTGCCCGTTATTTGGATAGCTTTGGGGCGTTGTGCATCAATTTGAGTCGTCGAAAGGGCTTGGAAGCCAGTTATGAAATTTCGGAGCGAGATAAGTCTCTTTTCTAACTTTGTGAGGGGCTATTGTCCCCATAGGTGAACTAAATGAATATATGCTATTGTTTGTCGGGGGCTACGTACGCACGAGGTGATGGGAGTCCATGTGTAGCTACTGTTAGGCCATGTCCGGGTAGTCTAGGACCCACATCATGCCTTGTGTTATTTCTACAAATGGATTATATGCTTTATGAATTTATGTTATATGAAATTTTGGTTTTCCTGAGATCACAGAAATTGGTAGTTTAAAGGAATTGTTTATTAAAAGTAATTTAAGAAAAATGTTGTATGTGCATGTGACCGCTTCGCAATTTACATTCCGTGAGTGGAGTGTTATTTCCCCCACTCTCATGGGAGCGGGTCGTACACCACTGCGAGATTGAAAGATGCACTTATGGTTCGGGCCGTTCGACCCTTGATAGTGCACAGTTTACTTTTATTGTTGGTTCGGGCCGAACGACCCTCAGCATTTCCTACGCATATATATACATATGATATACCACTTGTGACTTGAATTGTTGAATTTTCTTAAGGACGTAAATTGTTAAATGATTTCATGGATAATGACTTGACAGAGATTTGGGGAAAAATGAAGTAGAAATTATTTATATACTTCCAGTGTTTATTGAAATGCAGTTACTTTTAAAGTTTACTGATGTTATTACCCTCGTATGCCTTTTGTTGCTGTCATATATTGTTGGACCCTAGTGAGTGTCAAGTCGACCTCTCGTCACTACCACTTTGAGGTTAGGCGGGATACTTACTGAGTACACGTTGTTTTCGTACTCATGCTACACTTGTTGTGCATTTTGTTGCACAGGTACTTTCATAGCGATGAGGCTGGTTTGGAGACTTAGGCGAGCTGCATCATCCGGAGGCGATCCGCAGCCAGCAGAGTCTTCCTTTATGTATTGTATTTATTTTATTATAAAGTCCTTGTCCAACTTGTATTTCGGACAAGCTTTGTAGTATTTTGTAAAAAGTCTTAGAAATTGCTCATGTACTTGTGACACCGGGTTCTGGGATGTATTTGGGATGTATTTTATTAAAGTGGAAAATAGATTGATGTTTTTACTTAAATGGATTTTTCATCTAGTTATTATGTATTAAAGTGAAAGGTAGCGATTTTCAAAATATTGAGACAGGAATTTATTTTAAATTAATTAATGGTTGGCTTGCCTGACAGTGGTGTCCGGCACCATAACGAACTTATGGATTTTGGGTCGTGACAAATGGCAAAGTGAATGTTCTTTGGCTACATGTTTTGGCCAATTAAATTGGATCTGAAAATGGTGGAGATAGGATGTAACGACCGAACGGTCATTTTAGGAATTTGCACTTTACTCGGTAGTTTGCGATATGAGTAGATCCGTATGGATGTGTTATGACTTATGGGAATCGTCGGTCTTGGTTTTCAGGTTAACCGAAATTGATTTGGAAGAATGATTCTCAACTAGAAAGCTTTAAATTGGAACAGTTGATCAAGTTTGACTTTTTATGAATTTGACACCGGAACGGAGTTTTGATGGTTCCGGTAGGTCCTCATGGTTATTTTGGATTCGAGCGTATGCCCATATTTGCATTTGGATGTTTCTACAAGGTTTCGGCACAAATTGGCAAAAATTGGGAATTTGAAGGTTTGGAAAGTTCAAAAGTTTTACCGAGAGTTGACTTTCTGGATATCAGGATCGGATTGTGGTTCCGGGAGTTGGAATAGCTTCGTTATGTCATTTGGGACTTGTGTGAAAAATTTGGGCTCATTCCAGATTGATTTTCTATGTTTCGGCACGAGTTATTGAAGTTGAAAAGTTCAAAGTTCATAGATTTCGATTTGAGATGCAATTTCTCATTTTGATATTGTTATGTGTGATTTGAGGACTCGAGTAGGTCTGTGTTATGTTATGGGACTTGTTGGTGTACTTGGACGGGATCTTGAGGGGCTCGGGCGTGTTTCAGATTGATTTCAGAACAATTTTCTTCATGTTTTCACTGTTAGTAGCTGCTATTTTCTAGTGTTTCAAACCTTCTTCGCGATCGCGAAGGTTGGAATGCGATCGTGTATTGTATCAGAGGAGTTGGACTTTTTCCTTCTTCACGTTCACGCCAGTGGCATCGCGTTCACGAGCCTTTGTGAGGTCTGGGCATCGGGTTTGCACTTATGACCGCATTCGCATATGGAAATGATGAGAAGATGGGACTGGGAGTATGCCTTCGCGTTCGCGAAAAAGCTTACGGGATCGCCTAAGGTGAAGATGTTGTGAATCGAGTTCATGAGGTCTACGCTGCGAACGCGTAGAGTGTTTCGGTTGCAGGATATTTTTGTTCATCGAGAACGCGATGGGTTTTCCGCGTTCGCAAAAGAGCGATGTCCGGACATAATTATAAGTACTCTATTTCTGGGGTTTCGGTCATTTTATCATTTTTGGAGCTATGGAGCTCGTATTGAGGCAATGCTTGATGCAATTTTCACCATATGAATTGGCGTATGTGTTCTCTACTCAATATTTGTTATATCGCATGAATTTATCTTCGATTCTAGCTTTTGGTTGATGATTTTCAAAGAAGAAATGGGGGTTTTCGCCTAAAGTTTCATAATGTGAAATTTTTGAGTTTTGAATTTCGATTTGGAGTCATTTGAGTAAAACTAGTATGGTTGGACTCGTAATTGAATGGGTTGTCGGATTTTGTAAATTTTATCGGGTTCCGAGGTGCGGGCCCGGGTTTTGGGATTTTGATTAAATATTCGACCTTAATTGATTGGGTTTGTTTCTTTTAGCATTATTTGATTTATTTGAGTTGCTTTGGGCTAGCCGTTGGAGGTCGTTACGCGCGAGATGGCATTCTTATAGCATCGCTTGTCTTGCTCGGTATTGGAATTTGGCTTCTTCGAGGTAAGTAACATTTCTAAACTTAGTGCTGAGGGTACGAAATCCCGAATTACGTGTTATGTGATTAGTGTTGAGGTGACGCAAATTCTAGGTGACGGGCGTGTGAGCATGCACCGTGTAATTTTTTACTCTGATATTTTTGTGGTAATGCGTAGTTACCTGATTTTACTTGTGACCATGAGATTCCTACATACCTGAGTTATTGAGGTTTGATACATGTTAGAAACCATGCCTAGGATCCATGCTTATCTTGTCTGGACCCACTGAGGTCATTTTTGCTATTGAACTATCTGTTTCATTGCTTTACATACTCACCTATACGAATTTATATGCATATCATATCTCCTTCTCTGTTATCATTTATTGTTTCATCATATTATCATTTTGGGCTAAATCCATGTCATTGTGAGCCCGAGAGACTGAAGAGTTTAATGACTGAGTGAGGCCGAGGGCCTAAGTGATAGTGATATTACAGGATCGGGCTGCACGCCGCAACGATATATCGCTTGGGATAAAGGAATCCCTCTAGAGTCTGCACACACCCCGCGTGAGCGCAGTTGATTATATATATGTATATATGTGGATCGGATCGCATGCCACAATGCTCCTTATGGCTATATATATGTGGATCGGGCAGAACGTTGCAACGGGTCTTATGGCTATATGTCGATCGGGTTGTGCGCCACAGTAGCTATTGTACAGTGATGAGTGATTGAGTGTGCTGATTATTGAGCATCGTGAGAGAGAATGTGAGATGGTGAGATTGAGTACTTTCAGAGTGTGAGTACACGATTTCATCACTGAGATGTGTTGCATTTGACATGCGTACTTGAGATACATGCATAGAGATACATTTCCTTCTGCTACACGGTTTTGGTAACATTTATGATTTTACATGTATCTTGACATGTAGGCATATAGATGTACATTCCTTATGCTATCTAAAAATGAACGATCTTATTTATTGTTGAAAGATTTTTTGGGAAAATCATAATTTTCAAACTTAATCATATTTTGACAATTTCGGTAAAAGATTTGGGTTTCCGCTGAGATACTTGAAAAGGATGCTTGTTTTCTGGAACTGTGAACGAGCTGAGCATTTTATTTCTGAGATACTTTTTTTATTACTTCTACTATGGTTTTATGATTTGTTGTTGGCTATTTGTGTTGGACCCGACCTTTGTTTAAGCTCATCACTACTTTCAACCTAAGGTTAGGTTTATTACTTAACGAGTACATATGGTCGGACGTACTCATACTACGCTTCTGCACCTTGCGTGCAGATGTTGGTTGATGATGTTGCTGTGTTTGTGGGAGCTGGATTTGAAGATGTACCTACGTTCCGGTTGTAGCTGCCTCTTGTTCATGGTAGCCTAGATTCATATAACTTTGTTTATGTACTTTTCGAGCAGAAAATGTATTTAATCTATACCAGTTTTGTAAACTCTATTCTTAGAAGCTCATGATTTTTACTACCAGTCCTTGGGAAATTTATTATATTAAATAGTTGTATTATCATTTCTTCTCTTAATAAGTCTTATTAAATTGGATAGGTGTTAATGGGCTTACCTAGAGGGTTGGGCTAGGTTCCATTACCACTAGTATAGATTTTGGGTCGTGACAAGTTGGTATCAGAGCCCTAGGTTCATAGGTTATATAAGTCATGAGCAAGTGTCTAGTAGAGTCTTGGGGATCAGTATGATGACGTCCATACCTATTTTCGAGAGGCTACAAGACATTTAGGATATACTTCACATCTTTCTTTCCTTATCGTGCGACATTGATTTAGCTTGAAATGTAACTCTGTGAATTCCTTCCACGCATTCGTATGCACATGTGAGCGCTCGGTATCAGTTGTGCATTGACGGCTTGTGATTCCATGGATGAGGTGCGATATGTGATTTTGTTGTGCTGATGATAGGACAGTCTGGAGGACTTGAGGTACGGTTTTGACTATTGCTTGGGCACGAAGAGTTTGATTGTGTTAGCATGCGCCTTGGACTTGTACATCCGGTAGTGTTCCTATGAGTGGAATTTGTGGCTCGATGAGTGGTTGGATGTCTATATAACGAGTATGATATGATGACGAGAAGTGTTCAGATTGTTCGAATGTGGCGAGAAGAGTTTGCTTGAGATGTACAAAGGACTATTGGGTGTTTGACTTCTGTCTTAATGCGACGTATGGTTCCGAGTTATGATTGCATTGAAGGATCTTTTCTGTTGCTTAATGTTGGAATGAAATATGTTCTCATGACTTATTATTAAGATCAGATTCGGGAAGGTTAGGCGATTTCGTAGTAATTGTGGTTGTGAAAGGGTATAAAGAGATGTCAGTTGAGGCTAAGCAGGTTGGTTATCACATGCGAGGTGATCTACGGAAGTGTGATTTTTATGATGTGGTGTGGAGGGTTTCTCATCTACTAGTGGGTTATATTTCTGCAATTTGAGTTTGGATAGGTTGAAATAGTTGGCAGGATCGTCACAAGGATGAATGTGAGAGCTATAGACGATTTGAGGTAATAGATGGTTGTATTACATGAGCTTATAAAGGATTTAGTTGAATCTCACTATGGTATTATGGCAGTAGCGGTGTGGTTATTGTAAGTTATCAGATGTTCTATTCCGTGTCTTTGAGCCAAGTGGGGAAGTCTGTTATCGATGAGTTGATTGCACGGTTATGAGTTGTATTGGTGTCATTGTGAGGTATGCTGGTTAATCAGTTATGAATTGCAGGGATTGAGATTGAGGATAACTCGAGTAACGGAATTTCTGGATACGGGTTGTATTACACTTTATGGGTATATGGGAAGAGTTGTTATTCGTGAAGGGTGTAGTGCGCATGGGGTAGGAATTTTCTCGGTTCCTTAGAGGTGTGGGTTACTTCTTTGGTGTCATCGTGCTAAAGGAATAGGTCTTTCGGCCCGTTTGGGTGGTGCAATTGAGATTTGAGAAGAGTGAATGGCTCTCGAGAAGGTTCTAATGGATTCATTAGTTATATGTAACAAATGGGAATTTTCAGGATTTGTATATGGCTAGAATCTGAGATTTACATTGGATGTGTCAAGAATCGCGGTATCTCTATATCATTTTTTATTATAAAATTTCATTATCAGGAAGGTGAAAGAAACAATTTTAGGTTCACATAAGGTCTCTTCAGAGTGGGTGTATCAATTGTGGTGCTTTAGGGTGCTTAAGAGAGAATTAGCGCTTATGAGCTTTAGGGCGGTGTGATTTTATTCTAGTATATCGTGGGGTGTGTTCTGGTTAAGGATCATGGTGTTCTGGCAAGGAAATGTGTCAACTTGAGGGTTATTCGGAAGGAACTCGGCGAATTCGGACAACTTGGTAATAGGTTGGATCAGCATGGTAATGGATATGATTGGTCCTTTGGGTACTTATGATGTGGCGAGTCTCTACAGGTATCTTGTGGTAATGCTCTCGGCTTTTTGGTGACCTGCGTGGCTTGGTTGAGTTAGAGAGATTTAGTTCTGTTGGTTTGATTATGTGCAAATGGGTTTCAAAGAGTTCTCGATGGTTACTACCACGATTCGAGGAATTACTTCCTACTCGCGTGAGGAACATGTGGCATATAGTATTTTCTCTTAGATTAGATCAAATAGAAGGTTCTTGGCTAATTGAGTATGTAGTTTCTTGTGACTCGGAGTGGATTATGAAGTTCTCGTACTTTTCATATGATGGAATGGTATATGCGGTGTGTTGTGTAGGATCGAGATTTGCATGAGCAAGGTCACGATTCAGTTTTGAAGGGAATGACATAAAATTCTCAGGCAGCATGGACGGTTTTAGATGACTAGGTAAATCATATTACTATTTGGTATTGCTTGGTGAGAGTGTACATTTCAGAAGGGGCACTGTGTTTTAATTTGTGGATACTTCATTGGTGTTGTGACACTCTCTTGGTTGATCGATTGCTGATATTCAAATTTTGCTATATGGCACGAAAGAATTATAGAAGTATTCCTCGTGGGATGATCGTGTATGAAGGATGTGTTAGACATTCGGGCGGTGGAGTTGCGATCAGATATGGTGATTCATGTGTTCTATGGATTTGGAGACTAGGAGTTCATAGGAGCAGATTGTTTCGTGGTTGTGTACTTTGAAATTGTGGTCGAAGCTAGCCAAATGATAGTATGTGTTATGATTCAGTCATTTTGGACATTCAGAGGGTTATTTATCTATTTGTGGGTGACCAGAGTTGATTTGGGGGTCCATTAGTAAGACCCAATTAGGATGTGTATTCTACACCGAGTCGGATTGGTTGGCTCCATACTGCTATTGTTGAGGGATGTTCCATTCGGCTGTTGTTGAGCTTATTCGTGTTCTGAAATGATCTGTGAGTTACTCTTCTATGCTACGAGGAGTTGTGATTTGTTGGTTATATGCACACATGGTGCGGTTCTGCTTAGGCCTTACAATGGAATTTGAGTGAGATGGGTATTAGGGTGTTGAATGACTGGTTGCGCATTTGGTGATGTTCTTTCAGGTCTGTGGTATTATGTTATTGGTTCCTCCATGGTTATGGTTATGCACTTTGTGTACTTGATGTCAAATTGTGTGTGGTTGTTGATTTTGAGCAGTGTGGCTTGAGGTATCTCATAAGGACCAGTGTTTGGATGGGGTCACGCATTACAACCGAGTTATGTTGAGATACAACCTTTTGTGTTAAATTCGTGTGTTATGGTTCTACGGTGTGTGATGGGCTTTTAGCATTGCGTTTTGGCGGTATTTGTTGAGCTTGCGGGACGGTTCTCTCGTTTGAGTACATTTGAATTATTTCATATGGGTGCATGGATAGCACGGTTTATGACTCTAGGTAGTATTTTTGTTGCATGTTAGTAGAGTAGTTGGTATTTGATAAGATGAAGTCGTCGGATCTAGGATAGGTGCTATCGGATTTGATTGCGGTATATTTGGAAGGATAATATCAAAACTCGGCTTAGAAATCGGTTATAGTTCTTGTTGAAGGAGCGGGAGCTCCAAGACTTGTTGATCTGATGAATGGTTATGCGTTTTCGCGTGTTTCTTTCATCAGCAGTAGTGTATGAAGGTTTTAGATTGAGGCTTCATTTGATATGATGTTTATTACCGGTATTGGGTTGTGTTGAGCAGCTACCGTGATTAGAATTTATCGCTATGAGTATTTGAGTTATGTGGTATATCCTGTTGTTGTGCCTTGGGTTATTCTTGTGGATTGATACAGCATGTTCAGACTTATATAGTGTGCATATTGCGAGGTTAAGATCTTGTAGGAAATTCCGAATGTTGGAAATAGGAATCTGTAGTTTACGGGCTAAGGTTGGAGTAATGATCTTCAGTATGTTGCGTTTTTGGGTCTATATGGGATATGATGACGTGGGATCACCCTCGGGTATGTGCATGGTAAGGTTACACAGTGATTTGATGGCTTAAGAACAACTCTAGTCACGTTCGAGGACGAACGTATGTTTAAGTGGGGGAGGATGTAACGACCCGACCGGTTGTTTTGAGCATTTGCACTTCGCTCGGTAGTTTGCGAGCATGAGTAGCTCCGTATGATGTTTATGACTTATGTGAATCGCCGGTCTTAGTTTTCAGGTTAACCGAAATTGATTTGGAAGAATGATTCTCAACTAGAAAGCTTAAATTGGAAGAATTGATCAAGTTTGATTTTATGTGAATTTGACCCCGGAATGGAGTTTTGATGGTTCCGATAGGAAGGAATGGTGATTTTGGACTCAGGTGTATGCCCTAATTTGCATTTGGATGTTTCTAGAAGGTTTCGACACAAATTGGCAAAAATTGGGAATTTGAAGGTTTGGATAGTTCAAAAGTTTGACCGAGAGTTAACTTTGCATATATCGGGATCGGATTGTGGTTCTGGGAGTTGGAATAGCTTCGTTATGTCATTTGGGACTTGAATGCAAAATTTAGGTTCATACCGGATTGATTTTCTATGTTTCGGCATGAGTTATTGAAGTTGAAAAGTTCAAAGTTCATAGATTTCGATTTGAGGTGTGATTCGTCGTTTTGATGTTTGTTATGTGTGATTTGAGGGCTCGAGTAGGTATGTGTTATGTTGTGGTACTTGTTGGTGTACTTGGACGGGGTCCCGAGGGTCTTGGTCGTGTTTTGGATTGATTTCGGATCATTTTTCTTCATGTTTTCACTGCTGGTAACTGTTGTTTGCTGGTGTTTCAAACCTTCTTTACGATTGCCAAGGTTGGCACGCAATCACATAGTGTGTCAGCGGAGTTGGCCTTTTTCCTTCTTCGTGTCCGCTCTAGTGGCATCGCGTTCGCGAGCCTTTGTGAGGTCTGGGCATCGCGTTCGCGCACTTATGACTGTGTTTGCGTAGGGCAATGATTATAAGATGGGACTGGGGAGTATGCCTTCGCGTTCGCGAAATAGCTTACGCGATTGCGTAAGGTGGAGCTGTTGTGAATCGCGTTTGTGAGGGCTATGTCGTGAACGCGTAAAGTGTTTGGTGGCAGGACATTTTTGTTCATCGCAAACGTGATGGGTTTTCTGCATTCACGAAAGAGGGATGTCTGGACAGAATTATAAGTACTCTATTTCGGTGGTTTAGGCCATTTTACCATTTTTGAAGCTATGGAGCTCGGATTGAGGCGATTCTTGAAGCAACTTTCACCATATAAATTGGGGTAAGTGTTCTCTACTCGATTTTGGTTATATTTCATGAATTTATCTTCAATTCTAGCTTTTTGTTGATGATTTTTAAAGAGGAAATTGGGAGTTTTGGCCTAAAATTTTATAATGTGAATTTTTGAGTTTTGAACATTGATTTGGAGTCGCATTTGAGTGAAACCAGTATGGTTGAACTCATAATTGAATGGGTTGTCTAATTTTGTAAATTTTGTCAGGTTCCGAGGTGGGGGCCCGGATTGGGCGTTTGGCCGATTTTGGGCTTTTGATTAAACATTTGACCTTTATCGATTAGGTTTGTTTTCTATGGCACTATATAATGTATTTGAGTTGCTTTTGGCTAGTTTTAAGTCGTTCCTAGGTCGATACACGCAAGATGGAATTTTTAGAGCATCGCTCGGCTTGCTCAGTATTGGATTTTGGTTTCTTCAAGGTGAGTAACATTTCTAAATTTAGTGTTGAGGGTAAAAAAAACCCGAATTACGTGTTATGTGATTAGTGTTGAGGTGACTCACATGCTAGGTGACGGGTGTGTGGGTGTTCACCATGTAAGTTGTGACTCCATTATTTCTGTGGTACTGAGTAGTTACCTGATCTTACATGTGACCATGATATTCCTACGTACTTGAGCTATTGGGATGTGATACATGTTAGAAACCATGCCTAGGCTACATGCTTATCCTGTTGGGACACACTGAGGTAATTTTTTCTATTGAGCTATCTACTTCATTGCTTTACATACTCAGTCATACGCATTCATATGCATATCATATCTCTGTCTCTGTTATCATTTCTTGATCCATCATATTATCATTTTGGGCTAGTTTCATGTCATATGAGCCCGAGAGACTAGAAAGTTTGATGACTGAGTGAGGCCGAGGGCCTGAGTGAGAGTGATATTATTGGATCGGGCTACACGCCACATCATGTTATATTGATTACATTTTATGGGATCGGGCTGCACGTCGGGGCGATATAGCGCTTGGGCTGAAGGAGCCCCTCTAGAGTCTGCACACACCCCAAGTGAGCGCAGTTGATTTTATATATATATATATATATGTGTGTGTGTGTGTGTGTGTGGGTGGGTGGGTGGATCAGGTTGCACTCTGCAACGGTCCTTATGGCTATATATATGTGGATGGGTTTGCACGCTTCAACGGGCCTTATGGTTGTATATATATGTGGAACGGGTTGCACGCCGCAACGGATCTTATGTCTATATGTGGATCGGGTTGCTCGCAACAGCAGGTATTGTACAGTGCTGAGTGATTGAGTGTGTTGAGTATTGAGCATGGTGACAGAGAATGCAAAACAGTTAGATTGAGTACTCTGAGAGTGTGAGTACTCGAGTTCATCACTGAGATGCGTTGCATTTGACATGCGTACTTGAGATACATGCATAAAGATACATTTCCTTCTGCTTCCCGATTTTGGTGACATTTATGATTTTATCTGTATCTTGACACGTGGGCATAGAGATGCACTTTCCTCATGCTATCTGGAAATGAAAGATCTTATTTATTGTTGAAAAGATTTTTTGGAAAATTCATAGTTGGCAATTTTGGTAAAAGAATTGTGTTTTCACTTAGATACTTGAAAAGCATGCCTATTTTCTAGAACTATGAATGAGATGGGCATTTTATTTCTGAGATACCTCTTTTATTACTTGTACTATGTTGTTATGAACTGTTGTTGGCTATTGGTGTTGGATCCGACCTTTGTTCCAGCTCGTCACTACTTTCAACCTAAAGTTAGGTTTATTACTGAATGAGTAAATGGGTTGGTTGTACTCATACTACACTTCTGCACCTGCGATCCGATTGTAGTTGCCTCTTGTTCATATAGCCTTAGATTCATAAAACTCTGTTTATGTACTTTTCGAGTAGAAGATGTATTTGATCTATACCAACTTTGTAAAATCTATTCTTAGAAGCTCATGATTTCCACTACTAGTACTTGGGAAAATTCTTGTATTAAACAGTTGTATTATCATTTCTTCCCTTAGTAAGTCTTATTAAATTGGATAGCTGTTAATGGGCTTACCTAGCGGGTTGGGTTAGGTGTCATCACAACTAGTATGGATTTTTTATCGTGTCAAAGGAAGGTCAGCTTCCAAGGCGACGGCGGCTATGGTGGCAGAAGGGTGGTGCTCGTTATTGCTTGATTAAGGATGAAGAAAGTGGGACCCACATGAAAAAAATAAAACAAAAATTACAATTTTAAGAGCTTTCACGCGCCCAAAGTTGTGTGAAAATTAATCATTTTGCCATGTCAACTCGTGGTGTCCACGAGACACAGCTGTGCCAAGTTGAAGTGTCTATATATGGTCACCTGGTAAGTTAGAGTATGAGGTAGACATATGGGGCCAACTTTAAGTGTCTCTTTATGTATTTTGCCTCTTAGTTAATTAATCTTATTGTTATTATTATTATTAGGCATAATGGCTTCTGGGCCACTTAAACTTGCACCGGATTTTAAAGCCGAACTTCCTATTTTCCCATTTTAGCACCCCAACTCGATAAAAATACTTATAATAAATCCCTCCCTCAGAGCGTGTATCTCAATTGCCTGACATGAATACCATGTTAGATATGAAGACCATCTATCATTTGACATTTGTAATATCTAGGTCCCATCCATTTTAAAACCAATTTATCAAATTTTTAATTTTGTTCTCTTTCGATTTTTCTCCATCATAGGTCCACCAAAATCACTCCTTACCCAGCCACTATTTTCAACAGTAAAACTTTTAATATGATCAATTCATATCCTAATACATACCTTAACCAAACCTCAGTTTACAAATTAGTCCAAACAGGCCATCAGATCTTCTCGAAAAATATGAAAACCATTTCGACAAGATTTTACCCAAAAAATGGCATTTCGGTGACACTCGTCAAAATAAAAACTAATACCTCCTTGACAACCTATTACTTCCCACCCCTGAAAGTTTTCAGTAATTTTGTAGTCTTAACCGGCAGAAGAAGATCGCCAGAAATACTGTCACCACCATGTCTTTGTCGTCAACTGAAAAAATTAGATAGACCAACCAAAATGATTAGTTTGTGGAGAAATGAAGACTAGCCAAGGGATTGTTCAAAGTTGCAATGAAGAAAAAGGAGGGGGGAATGGGAAGAAACTGGAGAGGGAGCGGGAAGAAACTGGGGGGGGGGGTGTAAGGAAGAAGATAAGAGAGGGGTTACTGGAGGGATGATTCAGGATTAAGGATGTTTTTATTTTTTTTGTCTCTTATTAACTTTTTTTAGGGATGATTTAAGATTAAGGATGTTTTATTTTTTATTTTTTTATCTTTTATTTACTTCTTTCTTTTTCTTATTCAGATTTAATATTTTTAAATACAGTAATTCAGTTGTGCTCCTGCACGTAAGCATAGTGAATGGTCAGAAGTGTTCACTTATAAGTATCTATAGAGTTGAGGTGTTATAATGGGAAAATCAAAAGTTCATGTATCGGCTTTAACATCCGGTGCAAGTTTAAGTGGCCCAGAAGCTATTACGCCTTATTAATACTATTTAATTTCACAAAAGGGTTAAACCCCTATCGTATTCTAAATGATTTACAATCGCGCTCCATCCATCTATTGGTTCAAAAATACACCTAACGTTATCTTTCGATCTAAAGCTACCCCCGCGACTAATGGAGTCTTCTGTGGTCCCATCTTTTAATGTGATATCACGATGTGATTGGGACACGTGGTCATTTGGTTCATATCAATTATAATCGGCCCCAAATATCGACCACCCCATTTTTTCAGACCGGCCCATAGTAAAAACACTATATTTCTACCTACCAATTCCTTTTAGGAGAAGACCAACCAACTGTAAAACGTTCTCCATAGATTCACCATTTCATCGGAATCGAAAAATAAAAAGTAGAATTTTTAACACCCATAAATAGTCATGAACCAAAATTAGTGACAACAATGGAGCAATGATAATGAAACAACCATGAACGAGGCAGAAGCAAAAATATATAAGTCCAAAATGGTCGCCGAAACTTGGTACTTTCGACTAGATTCTTTTTTGTTTGGGTTCAAGCATACTATTTTCCAAGTCTATTATCCATGCAAAAAAACGAAAAGAGAAGAGTAATAAGAGTACAAATAAAGAGGGGTTTCCGAAATATTTCCTAGGTTAGATCCTGGCAAAACACCAGCGATTGATTTTTGAACGATCAATACTATATTTAGCTATTGAGGCTATTATAGTTTGTTTGTCCCCCAAGTCTTTCGAAAAATCATTGTGGCGAAGATCATATAACTTGGGATGAAAAGTCAATCTTATCATCACTAGAAGCATATTGGTGAAATATAGAAAGAGTTCAAAGAATCAAAAGTGGGTCTATGGAGGAGGCTTGTGTTTTTGTAGGAACAATATATTTTATTATTCTTAAAAAAAGGTAGATGAACCGAGACATTCCTCAAGAAACTTGATTCGCGATTAGGAAGTAAATATTGAACTGACTAATTTGATGGATTGAGGAGATAAAAAATGAACAAGCGAAGAAGGACCTCGGACGAGGAAAAAGTGCGACAAATTGGAGGGTAGAAGGAAATGGTGAAGATGACAAGAAAGTAAGGACTTAGGAGGAAAAAGTTGGGTTAGAGTGAAATTTGGGGCGAGTTTAACAAATTGGGGAAGGTAAAAATTAATTTGGGCTGGGGCGCCACGTGGCGCAATGAAATGATGTCAGCGAACTAAAAAAGGACCCACACAATATTCCGTTAGTTGCGGGGGTAGTTTTAGACCGAAAGATAACGTTAGGTGTATTTTTGGACCAATAGGTGGACAGAGCGCGATAGTGAACCATTTAGAATACGATAGGGATATTTTAGGCCCTTTTCTGCTTTTATTTTTTACACTATTATTGTTATTATTATAATAAGATTATCAACTCGCTCTCTCATCTTACCCCTTAGGCAAGTCTTTAGAATTGCTGGTAGTGCACAAGTATAATCAAAAAGCAATAAAGGTATAAAAGCAATATAGAAGTGGAGAAACTAAATCTAAAATCATGATTATAAATAATGAAAGTAAACATGTTTTTGCTAATGCTGATAAACTGTTGAACCCTGCTATTGGGCTAAGAGTCTGCTCACTCAAATTTGGAGTGTAGATTGTATGTCTAACTCGCCTCGCGCGGAGCACTAATCCCACGTCTTACCAGAGAACTGAAGTTGGTAACTCAAAGGTATCACATACCTGATCTTAATAAAATACTAATTGTGTGATAATGTATGTTATGTAGTAAAAAAATAGCACAAAGAGATAGAAATATATATTGAAAGGTGGCTGCGATAAAATATACCAAACAACTAAACAAGTAGCACAAGAAGTCAAGAAAATTGGTGGAAGTATCAAAATAGTATGATAACACATGCTAGGACTGTTATAGTCTTCTATAGATACTTTAAAACTAGCTAATCGGAACCCAATTAGGGTTTTTTGAAAAGTGTGATGTAAATAGGTTAAAAAAAGAAAGAGTAACCATTATAAGTATAACGCGATTTTAAAATCCGCTATACCTTAACGGTGTTTTGGCCGTTAAAGTATAGCGCGATTTCAAACCGCATTATACATATATAACGCACAAATATACAGTGTTATGCTGGCTTGATGGGACGGAAACGTATAACGCATTAAATAATTGCGCTTTATATGTATAGCGAAGTTATTTACCGCGTTATACCCTTTATTAGACTGTCCCCCTTCTTCCCCAATTCAAAACAGAAGCTTCCTCCATTTTTAAATCCTCCCCAC